>JAPYZE010002048.1:0-18075 GCA_030522805.1 Leptomastidea abnormis
GAAAAAAAAAAAAAAAAAAAAAAAAAAAAAAAAGAAAAAAAAGAAGGAATCCGATAGTAAAAGCGCACACCGTAAAGACAAGAGATCAGGTCTGTCGATCTAACCAAGGAATCCCCCAGCCACGAGTATAGAACAGCATCAGGAATAGCAGCCTTTAAACAGTCGAGAGACTCGAAGCCGTCGGTTCGAACAAAAGTCGCATCGAACCAGTATAGAAAGCGTTCCACAGCTTTCTCTCACTCCCCCTCCTCTTCTACACTTTAAAGCTTTTCGTATCCACGGGATCAAAGAGATCGAGCGCACAGCGAAAAGCTGCTGCTGCTGCTGCTACTATTGGCTACAAAGACCGGCTCATCTAGCTTTTGGCCTTTTCCAGCTTTTCTTCTTCTTCTTCTTCTCCCTTCTACTACATTCCCACCACCTTCAACGATGTAATTTCGATTCGCTGTACTTTATTCGACCATCCTCATCCTCCTTTCTCTCTTTTTATTTTTTTTTCTCTCACCTTTCTAGCAGTAGTGCCTTTATCCCCTTGACGTTCATTTTCGTCTCCATGCCACGCCCCCCCAGAAAAAGAGAGAGAAAATTACCATTGGTACTACTACTGGCTTCTCTTAATTGCAGTGATTTTTGCAAGCTCTTTGAAGGTAAAGTTTTGGTTTACCCAACTGTTACTCATTGCTTTCCTATTTTCTCTTTTTATCCCTATGGTATACGAGTATAGCAAATGATGATGATGATGTAGGTAGATATACATGTGTGCTTTAGTTACTTGGTCGTTATATTTTCAAACGTGATGTAGCTTTTATATAATACTATGTGATGTGTACGTGTGTGTATTTATTTACCCGCGAAATTGCGTAGAGCTTGCGATACTAGATAGTAATGGTTAACGCTTTTTTTTTGGTGAAAATAAAAGAATATATGCAATTTTCGTTTTACTTTGCAAGTCGAGCTTTTTCTCTACATTAAATAAATGGGAAATAAATAAATGAAATGAATAAAAAAAAGTTTATTGAAGTTTCAGGAAAATGAATCCTTTTGATAACTGTATGTATTTGTAAAATACTAATCAAAAATATTTTTATTAAAATGACATACTTTTATATATTATATCAAATGTATACGATAAATTGAATGATTATCATAAATTGTGAGAAAAAGAGAAAAAAATAAATAAGGTCTTTTGGTATATAAAGATATCTCTAATTAAACTTTGAAGTAAAGAAGTTAAAGGCTCATTCGTACTTGCCATCAATAGCTATATACTCGATCGTCAACTGGAATAAAAAGTCAAGCGCAGAAAGCGAACTTAACTCGTACCTGGTATATATACGTAAGAAAAAAAAAGAAAGAAAAGTCAAGCTCCAGAGACAGAACTTATCTGTTCGAATCCGGTAATCTCCATGAGAATCGCGCTAAAATAAAAGCGTTTCCTTCTTCATCCCTCGTTTTCCCTACGACCAACCCAGTTTTTTCCCGCATAAAAAATGAACGCAGAGCAAGTACACACCAGAGGAAAGAGAAAGAAAGCTCTAGGTCTTTACAAATTCAAACCCTTACTCCCTCTACTTCCTTTAGTCTTTTTTCTTTCTTACTCTCTTGTGAGAAAACTCTCAGAGATTCTTCCTACCTCCCCCCCCCCCTACCCCACCTTTAACGTTGGCGACAGGTGAAAAGCTTCTAATTCGATTACGGCCATGAATAATGAAAATTCCGGACGATTAAAAGTCACCAGCAGAAGCAGTAGTAGCTTCCGTGTGCTAACACAAAACGGGTACCAGGCAGCTTTAGAGCAGTCGAGAAATTAAGAAAAGAAAAAAAAGGTACAAAAAGAAAGGGGTAAAGAAAAAAGAAGAGAGAAAGAGTAAAGCGTCGTTATACCGTGGCTCGTTGCTGCTGCTGTTACTACTACTACAAAAAAAAAGCCAATATTGTTTACACCGGGTTAGGTTGGTCTTGAATAATCCATAGACTACTACCTCTCTTTCTCTCTTTCGTAGCCCCTACTGAATATTCATTTGATTCTAAAGGGATGAGAGAGAGAGAGAGAGTTCGATATATAAACACGCCACAAGAACAAGCCCCCGTCTAAAACAATGTCATCGTTGGTTACATTAAAGATGTGTTGGTATTATACATTACATGGTAGAAGAAATATTGGTTAAGAAAAGTAGCAACACAGACTTTAACGAATAGTCATGCGAATGTGAAAAAGATATCTCTTGTCATTCAACTCTGTTTCTATCTATAGAAAAAGAAACAGTTTTATCTCTAGGGATGTATATATCTATATCTTATAGTACGAGTTATCTCTTGCACAGAAGAGAGTTGGGATTCGTTTTTCAATGCCATCACGCCACTTTTCCCAAAGTTTTTATATCGACTTGCGCTTGGATTACTTTGAGAATTATTATTGGCAAGCTGGAAAGTGAGTAGTAAGAAGAATGGTAGGAGGATAGGATAGGAAAAGAAGATGGAGAAGAAGGAAGACTTTAAATTATCGTGGAGAAAACGAGTTGTTGTTTCCAAGGCTCTTTCTCTCTCTCTCTCAATATACATTGTTCCTCTGGTACCTATACGACATTTCTTTACGGGAACGATTTTCTAACGCGCTTTACAAATCAGTCCCGTGATAGTCTGACATCAATTTTCAAAAGGTTTTTACACTGTGTGTATTATAAGTCTCTCTCTCTCTTTCTTTTTTGTGTGAAAAAGCTTGAAAGTTTTCTTGTTAAGCTTGCGCAAGCTTTCTATCTACCAAGTATAGGTATTTGATTTAAAATCTTTTTTAGACAGGTGAAAAGTTAATCAATTCTAAAAAGAAAAGAATAATTTTTGTAAGTGTTCAAATAAGACCAAGAGAATATCAAGTTAAAAAAAAAGATAAATAAAAGCATAAAGCAAAGTTGTGTTTGCAAGCTCGAAGTATTTACAATAAACGATAAATCGACATCAATATAATCTCAAAGTATCTTACCAGACACACAATAAAAGCAAAACAATATTAGTAAATAACTTACGTAACTAATGAACACTACCCTTATTAGTTTCAAGTAAGTCTCACCGGAGCTTGCACTACAACACACAACCAGTCATCGCACATCCATATACCTATACACATGAAACGCATCGTCCAGCAAACAAAAAAAAAAGAAATTATTTCCACCTCGTCGCGGAAATATTCACGCCTGGAAAAAGTTTTAACGATGCGCCTCTATAACCCTTCTCTTCTTTCATTTCTCTCGTTATACACACTCTTTTTTTCTATATGCCGGTAGCGTTGTTCATATTTATATAGTTTCTAGTATATATACATAACGTGTTTGCGCTCTTGTAAGCTTTGTCTCTTACACCTTCTATCCTATAGTGTCATGTGAGCTTTCGACTTGTCTTGCTTTTTTCTCTTTTGCTTATGCTTTTTTACTCTCGTTTTTTCTAACTTTACTTTTTATTCTTTTTAACCTATACGTTATATACTTCTTTAACCTACGCCAACTACCTTCACTTTTTTTTTTTTAAAGCAATTCTTTTTTCCAACTTGTTTCTTTTCCTTTTTTTTTAAATACTTTTTTAATCATTTATTTCGCTTTAGTAAGCAACAGCAGTAGTAGCCTGTCTTTTACCGGTGTATATATTAATTTTTCTCTAGCCAAGTTTTCCTTGGTTCTCTTTCGCCTGTTCTTTAATTACACCTTGCTTCTCCTTATTTGGAGGGGTTATTTAAACTCACGCTTCTTCCATTTTCTCATACTATAAACTACCATTCTTGCTTATCTGGGATTAATAAAAATTGTTTTTTTATTTTTTAGAATTGTTTTATTATTATTATTTTCTATTTAACTGGTGCTTCTGAAGATTTTTCGTAATAAACTATTCTTTATTTCTATTTCGTTTGATGTATTTCATTTCGAATCTTGTATTTCAATTTAAATTGAATTATTACTTTTTTTTTTAAATTACATCTCCTAACTTAATTTTTATCAATTTTAAATTAACTTTAACTTTACATCATTCCAATCGCTCACTCACCCAGCATCCAAACACATAATGACAGACATCTCAAACTTCATCCTCCTCCAAATAAACTACACCTCTTCCAACATCTCCACTCACTGCAGTTATCCATTCCTCTATAACGACAACTTCATATCGTTTGATATTCCCTTAGCGTACGTCTCGATTATTCTTTCTAAAATCCAAAACGACACGAATACTATACACAATTGTCAGGATTACCAAAACAAAATCGATCTCTGTACTCTCTATGTCAGGTTTATCTCGTAACAGTTACATATCTATGACTTTTGTTTCATCTGTATGTATATAAACATATTTCTAGTTTTGTTTGGCTGTCCACCAAACGTGAATCTCTGTATGTATGTATGCACACTTCTGGACTGAACTTTGATTACGATTGTTATTCGAAAAATCATGGATTGTAGGTATATATATATATACTACATGCAGTTTTCATACTTGTTATATACGAATAAAAATACGATGTATAGTAGATATATATACAAGCTTGACATACACGATATTGACACTGGACAAACGATTGTAACGAATATTTTGTTCTTTTTTTTTTACTATTCTCGATTTTTTCTATACGAAAGCTTTTATCGATAGATATGTGAAAGCTTTATTTCGATTATACGTTCTTTTATAGAAGAAGAAGACTGTTACGCATTTTAATTCAATATAACCGAAAACTTGAAGTCAAGTCGCATAACCAGTAAAAAAAAAAAGTAGTAGAGTATAACATTTGAATGAAAAAGAGAAAGAGACGGACGCGCTGAGGCGCATAAAAGAAGCGACGCGAAAAAAACTCGTTTTGCTACTACTACTACTACTACTACTACTGTGGTGGGAAAAGGTTGAGCAAAGAGAAGAAGGATACCCTCTCGTAGCATATAGTGGCATATATTCCTCTTCCCCCCCCCCCTCTACCGATAAGCGCGATATTCGCGCTCGAGTTTTTCCATTCGGTCGACTTTTATCTCGGACGATAAAATTTCGCTATACTCGAATCTCGAACACACGCCATGGTTACTTCTTGTCTATATGTGTATATATTCCCGAAAAAGGAACCAACCCTCTCCTAGAATCTAGCAGTTTTTTTTTTTTTTTATTTTTCGTAAAAGCATTTCTTTCTCTTTCTCTTAGCGCTTGTTTTTTTTTATCCTGGTGTTCTTCCGGTAGCTTGAACAAACGCATGACAGAATATAGCATGAGAAATTCCTCTACTTTTTAACGCTTAAAACTGACTCTTTCTCGTTAAGTGTTCTGGATGAAAACTGGTGTGTTATAACGAATTTTTAGCTTTTTTTTGCCAACTAAAGATTGAAAGAAAGAGAAAAGAAAAGGAGGATTACTGTAAGGTTGAAGGAAGGATATACCGGATGCTTTTTCTTTCGCAGTTTTCTGAGAGCATCGTGCTACGGATTTTTATTTTCTACATTACTTGCAACTTTTTTTTTGTTGTAGTTATAGTGGTGTTGTGTACGTGTGGTGTATGTGGTTATATGTATAGGTTGGTTTTTTTCGAGACGTACATGTTCGACGAGGAAAAATCGTGTGTGTATATTTTTTTTCGTGTTTACGTTTGCAATTTATTTATTTTTTTATTTTTTGGTGAGTTTGAGTTTAAATAAAGCTTTGAAAATTGTTATTTAATAGGTAAACAGGTTGATTGGAAATAATAATTTAATATAAGATTTTGTTGATCGTTTATTAAATGTCTGATTAGTCACGGTTTTATCTACTTAAAAGATATATATTCCAATAATCATAAAAAATTCAATAATCTGATCTGTTTTTCAACATTTTTTTTAAAATCATAATAAGAAATAAGAAGATATTATCAAATAAAAATAAATTTAGGTCAAAAAAAGACGATGACAAACGAAAAGGGTGAACGACCTTGTTTTATCTTACAAACTAGGTCAAACCAACCAAGAAAGAACGGAAGACACGGAAAAAAGTATAAGGGGAAATATGAGCAGTCCTTCCTTTTCTTCAGCACACAAACACACTCACACACACATATACATATATACACGAACGTACACATAATCCTCTTGATTTTCCGCTCCTCGATAATAATCCTTCCCTTGGGTATATATATATACCCCCTGAGCGCGCGCGTGACCCATGGACCCCGGATTTCTGGCAACTAGCCAGATCTTTGACTTTTCGTATCCTTCGTGCGTAAACAAAGCATATGGCCATATTGCCTCCTTTTTGATGAAAAAAAAAAAAGTTTGTCTTTTATTTTGTTAACACGTTATGATTTTTCTTTGCAAAATTGCTTGAGCGAATTTGATGAAAATGTATTTTTGATAAGGATACAATTATTTTTTGAAAAAAAAAAATGTAGGGTATCCGAATCTTATGAGATATACCAACTTAATGGAAAAAAATCGAGCTTGCAACGAAATGAATGTATATTTGAAGTGTAACACGATAAAATTCAGTTTGATTTAGCTGTGGTAATAAAGATTGCTAGGAATCGACGACGAAGCGTTGAAGCGTGTTGATGATATAGCTTTACGCTTCATTTCTGAAATCCTTCATCGATACCTGTATACGTATCCATTCGAGCAAAATTGCTTTTACATCATGCAACTCGAGGTAATGACAATTTTCATGGAATTCCGGTAACGTTAGCTGTGGTACGTATTTCGTATTGGTGCAATAATGCAAATCGTTACTCAATTGCTCGATTTGTGGTTGCTTGGGAAACTGATCAAGATGAAGGAATTGATACGTTGATAAGAAATTTGAAAATATATTTGAAATAAGCATTTTCGTTATTTTTCGGTTTATTTAAGTTTTGATAGATTGAGTTTAATTTCGATTATTAGTAAACAAATTTTTTCATATATCTAACTTCATTTGATTTTATTTATAATAAAAATATTTTTCTTATCAAAAAAATTATAAAAAGTATTAAATTTAAAAAAAAAATAATTTTATATGCAACGGAAAGAAGTCACATTTTTTTTTTCAATAACAAATTTACCAACAGGAAACCCATTATACAGAACAATATCCACCCAGTAATATTACCTTGAACAATTATCGAAACAACAGGGCTGCATCTGGTTGGGATTATCGATAAAAATCAACGACAAGCCAAGCAATCAAGCCAATTACAGAGAAGCGCATTGTTCGAGCGGCCCTTTTGAACGTCCGCGACGCGTAACACGTGTGCACTGGCATTCACAATAGAACTTTAAAGGGAAGGGGGCGAGGATAACTGCAAGCTCTCTACTAACGCTATCCTTGTCTTTTACCATCATCAGAAGCAAAAGAGGTTCAATAGTCGTAGTAAGCGAGATAATTAGATATTCCATACCTAATAAGCCTATGTACACTGGAGAAATTTTACAAATTTTAGCTTCTCTCGGAGCTTTTGTTTTCTTTTCAAATTTTGTAATATTAAAGCTTGCAGCAAGCAAACTATTCTAATTCAAGCGTGTACACGTCTAACACATCCTTTCACTCCCAGTGGGCCATAAAATTTTCTTTGTCACGATCTTAATTACCCTATGTGTACGCGACTGCAACCGCAGCTGCAAGTTACGCGCGTGCGTGATTCTCGTGAGCTTGCAAGCTTTACAGAATTGAAGCGTGGACGTTAATGTAATTATGCGTGATTATAAACGATTATGGGATATGTATTCTTGCAGGTGTTGCGATGATGGTTTATGGCGTACCGATTGATCGTGATTGAACACAGATACACTGATGAGCTTGCAAGAGCTTTTTTTTCTACTGAAGTTTTAGAGAATATTAAACGTGTAATAAATTGTAACAATTAAAATTTCTAATATGATTAAGAATCATCAATGTATTTTGAATATTCCCAAACGTTAGCTAATTCAGTATTACACCAACTGTTACTTTCTATTATATAGTAGAAAGAAAAAAAAGGTGAGTCGCATAGGGAGATAGAGGTTAAAGACCAGAGCCACATGGGATACGATAGTATAAAGGGTATAAAAGACAAAGGATAGCGAGAGAGAGAGAGAGAGAAAACAGGTCGCACTGCACGCGAACCAAAGAGTCCCAAGCTTCCATCCGGTGCAATATTGAGTATATCTAATGGAAGTAAAGCTTCCTCCTCCTTCTCCTTTCACGGTCCAGTCGTGCGAGCCATTCTCCCACATTTCCCTTCTATGTATACCCGTGTATTTAATACGCGGGCTCATTCAATTATGTAGCCGATAATCCAAAGCGTACCTCCGATTATGGCTGGCGTAATCAGCATATCAATGCGATGTCCGGACACCTATACTATGCCCCCCGATATCCTACACGCTATCCTATTCCGGCACCGAGGCTAATTTGACTTTTGATTATCGTCAGGGGAACTGTATAACCCCTTTCTCTTGGCAAGCGTCCGAATTCGTTGCATTGACGAGCTTTTATATTGAGTGAGCTTTTTCAGTAGTATAAGCTATTTTTTGTTCGTTTGTTGAAGATTGATGCTTTTGTGGGAAGAAGATACTTGAGAGTATTTTTATCTAAGAAAAACTTTAAAGAAATTATTAGTTTTAAATATTTGATAGTCCTGCGATTGAAAATAAAAGAAAAACAAAAATGTAAATAATTTTAATGGATTGAATTTATTATTTTGGTAGAAAAAAAAAGAAAGAATATGAAAATGTTATGCCGTTTTACTAATTAGGTATGCGCGTATTGTATTTTTGTTTCCACTTTCGCGTAATATTCGTTTTAATTTAATTTCAAACATACACACGTCATGGTAGAATATGAAAATATGTAGGTAGATATATAGATATGCGTATGTATGGAAACAAGAGTACTTTATTTGAAATATTTAATTATCAAAACTGAAATAATTTTCTTTCATAAAATGTAGTCGAGTAATTATTTCATACCACGTATTACAAGATGCAAAGTAGTTGACTTGCGAAATTACGTCAAAAAAAAAAAAAATTAAATATTAAAACCTGCATTAATTCGTTTAAATGACAAATGTTGTTTTTATAAAAAAATAAATAATTGTAGAGTTAACATAAAATTTATATATAATTTATGAGCTGAAATAATAAAAAAAAATTTCAATAACATTCCTTTCATTATACAAAATAATTACAAAACATACTAAAATAAAAAAAAAAAACAGTTATTTGTGACATAATACACCGCCCCAAAAATAACTCATGATTTGATACAAAGATTAAACATTTATGTTTTCATACTTTTGTATACTGAATTTTCAATTAATAAATACCTAATAATATATACACCAAAATGTATGGTTTTCTCTTAATATACGGTTCATTTATTTTTTTTCATAATCTCATATATATATAACACACCAAGTGCATATTATAATTAATGAGATGTTATAGCGATAGTCTATATCTCTACATGTTGTATTAATAATATATAAATGCATTAAAATAAGATTATCCAGCTTCAAATTAAATATTTGTTTTTGAATTCAACCGGATTAAATTAATGTGCGTTCAGTAAACATATTTATTAAAATTCATCTGGTACATACAAGAATTAATGTTAATTTCAAAAGCGCAAAGCTTTTTCCATCAAATTCTTATACAGCAAACATTTGAAATCAATACTTTAATAACACCATGAGATTATTGTAATTATTTATTTTATTTTTGTTTTTATTTTTAATAACAAAAATTAATAATTTTTCAACGTATTATTCACTGAAATTTTTTCCATACAACCTTTACTATTTTCTTCAGGTCAAACACTCCAGTATTTACCACATGCGTGACCGATTTTCCCCATATCACAAAAAAACCTCTCACATCAGCATTTTCTCATCTCACTTTTCTTCAAACCCTAAGAGTCAGCTAAAAAAAATAGACCACCTAGTTTACGACAAATCGAGTACTGCCCAACGTTTTATACATAAATACACAAAAAGCCGAAACATCACAAGTAAGCCAAACCCCCTAGAAGCAAGATCGTTTTTCTGGAGGCGTCATTTTGACCCCCTCTTCTCTCAAACCAAAAGAGAATAAACCAGCTTCTGGGCGTGTTTATATGCTCACGGCATATAAAAAAGACTCAAGGTGGTACGAATAACGTTGAGCTTCGATACAAAGGAATAAGGATAGCAAAGCAAGTCAGCTCAGAGCTTTCTCTATATAGCAAGTCCTTCGTATAAAGAAGAGGCTACTGCTGCTGCCGCATTATTAAGCCTCCTAAAGGCCGATCGTTACACTCGCTTTTGATTACCCTCCGCAATAAAGACGCCGTAAAGAGATGAAAGCTCTGGGATATGTGTATATATATACATCTCTATATCTCTGTATTACGTTTTTTTTTTCTTTTTTCGCTTAAGCGTCTCTATATAACCTTACCCTTTTGGATTACTATATAGCTTACTACTATAAGGTAGCTTCTTCTTTTTTAACTTGGCTATACTTATACTTTATTCGCGCGTAAAATTCTTCGTTACTTTTTATATATACCAAAGGAGGAAGAGGAGGGTATGTGAAAATTGCGGACCGTAAGTTACTGTTTATGCGTGAAATTACGTTCGTATGAAGCTTGGTAAGATGGGAAATAGGGACGTAATCGATATAAAAAAAAAGGATATTTGAAATGTGGAAGGTAAAAAAAATTGTAATGATGTTTGTTGAAATGTATCGGTTTATAAGTAATAAGTATGATGTGTTAAGTTGATAATATTTTTAAAGTTGGAGTGTGGGAAATATAAAATAATGACTTTAGAACAAACTAGAACAGCTTTAGAAAAAATGAAGAGCTTGCGGTATCTGGGTGTGAAATGTAGAAAAAAAATCAAGTACGAGTTGTTTAGTCTTTTGTTCGTCTCACAAGTGAGGTTTTGTTGAGTAGACGATGGATTTTTATATTACTGTCTTTTCGCGAGTGGTTCTTGACTTTTGACGTTTCCGTAAACAAGCACTTTTCTATTTTACACAGTTTCTTAATGGATGGCACTGCTTTTATTATATATATATATTTTTTTTTTTTAGAATGACGCGAAATTCAACTATACTGTTTCATTAAAAAAATAAAAAAAGCTGGCAAGCTGCCGGTAATTTGTGAGCTAAGTTTCTGTTTACGGATATAAGCTTTTTTTTGAAAAATGTTTTGATAGTAAACATAGTTAAAATATTATACAAATAAAAAATAAATTATTAGACTAGTTTCACGAATGATTTATGTTTATTAAAATAAATGAAAACAAAATTCATATTTACCGTTTTGCCGTTAATGTTCCATTCAAGTCGAGCTTTCGGTACTGACGGCCATGACGTACAATTGGCAGTGAGATTTTCACCGACAGCATAATTCGAAGACAGACCCGTTATCTCAGGTGACTGAAGTGGCAGTACTGTAAAAAAGAAAAAACAATTCATATTAATAAAAAATAAACACAACAAAAAATTTTAAATTATACAATATAAAACCAATTGAGCAACTACGCTACCACGACTCATTTCAAAATCGTCAAATTACGAATTCCGTATACAACATCACATCATACCAACGAATTACCCATTGCCTCACTACGCGTCCAGCGTAGAAATCGTTGGACATTTACGCATTACATACGCGCTGTTGTACCCTTAGCACCAGCCGCAAGTCAAAGCTCGCTCGCACGTGCACGGGATTGATGTCCCTTTTCCCCGAATCTCTTGCAAGCTCTCGTTACTCATGCGTGAGACTCGGTTTAATCGTCCTTTGTCTCTTTCTTTCTCTTTCTCTCTTTTGCACGCTTATCTACTTTATTCTTTTTTTTATTTCTTTCATTCCAACCTCGCTTCTAAAAAAACCGCGAGGAAAAAATTGAGCTTGCAAGCTGAGCAACAAACTTTCGGTATACAGCAGTGGGGTTTGGACTAATCACAATTCGCTCGGTGGAGCTTTTAATGAATGGCTGGCGCGTGGCTGTGCTTGAGGGCACACATACACATAGACACAAATACAGTGTTGCTCTTGCTGATTTCGTGCTTTGCATGCGCTCTGTATAGTAGCAGATTTGAGAGAACTCTCTCGACTGGGAATATAGACGTGTATGTCATGTTTGTGCAAGCTCGGTTTGAAAAATAAAGCTTTACTTTTTGTTTCAATTGCTTTTACTGATAAGGCATCGAAAGCTTAACTTTATGAAGTTTGATTCATTTTGAGTAATATAAGGGTTTAATTTATTTCGTTTTATTAAATAAACTTTAGTTTCTGTTGATTTAATAAAATACTATTAAAACGTTTTAATAAAATACATTTTGATTTTACAATATAACACTTTGAAGTAAAGCTTCAAATAAAAATTTTTCATCTCTGGTGCACATCGCTCGTTCGAGAATATTTTTGCAAGTCGGTATTTTTCGAGAAATTTCAATCCTCGGTAGGATAGAGCTACGTGGAATAAAAATTTTAAAAAATTGCAGTATTTTTCTCTCGCAATAGTTCTTTTCCAACCGGAGGTAATTTCTTCTTCTCTTTTTTTTTTTAATTAAAAAAAATTTCAATTTTTTAACATTAATCATTTTATGAAAAGTAAATATTTGAGAGCGATATACTCATCTATGTATATTTTTCTCTCTCTCTCTCGTTTCGCTCAAACATGTATGTGCAAGCTCTTTAGTTTTTATTTTTTAATCAAAATTTCATTTTATTAACTCAGTACTTGTATCTTTGAAGATACGTATAAAAATTAACAGTATATTTTAAAAAAATTGAAACACTCGTGTATATCAATCACCGATTTTTCATTTTTTAACTTCAAATTAGTGCCCAAACACTACGTAATTAAAGCTAAAAACCTTCACGCAAAAGCTGAAATAACTTCGCGTCACCGTAAACCGCAAGCTCAAAAAAAAAAAGAACTGCACTGCAGTTTACCACGAAAAAAAAAGAAAGAGAAAAATGTGCTATAGTACAGTTTCAGCGTGCATTTAATTGCGTCGACGCTCAAACTTTGCGGTTTGAAAGTTTTCCGGTGAGTAGCCTCAGGTACATTTAAGGTTCCACTTGTAGAATTTACCCAACTGCAGGAGAAAAACATCCGGTCTCCTTAGCACAAGCTACTAAATAAAACTTCCACACCTAAAATACATCTATATAAAACCATGATACGAAATAACATCGTAAATAATTGCCGATGGCAAAGACGAAATCTTTAAGGTGCTATATATAGTAGGTGAGATCGCGTGTCCGGTGACGTTTTCTCTTTTTTTTTCGGTCTATGTATACGGAAGCCATAGAAAGTAAGCTTGTCATCGTAAATATGATGGCATATTTACGCTCGCATGGGTAATGCGATCCTAGTTTGGTGAGAAATTTTTACCCTTGGTTTAAGAAAAGGAAGGAGGACTTGAAAATTGCTGTGAAATATATCGGTATAGCAAAAGAGACGGTGTTATGGATTTATGGGTTTTAGTGGTAGCGGTTTTTTGGAACATCGTACTGCTTGTCGTACCTTGACGTCTTTATCCTGACGATGTTCACGAATTTTGGGGGTAGTAAAAATGGTAGGGCAGTTTTGCTCGTAAATCGACGTCATGGACCTTCGTTTAGTAGGATATATCTTGCTTATAGCTCTGCGAAATTATACTGCTTGACTTTTTTTTTCATTACCAAATTATTGCGTATATCCGGAGTTACGTTGATTTTTGTTTATTATTTCGTTTTAGATTGGTCAGTGCGATATAAGGATATGATGAAAATGCCTGGAGCTTATTATATATGAATATGATATTATACTTTTTTTTCATATTATCTCATTTTTTCTGGATCTATTTGTTTCCGGTTTTATTATCGCTTTAAGCAGAGCCTAAGGCTTTAGTGTTATATAGAATAAAAAGAAAATGTTTGCTTATCAAGATGAAAAAAAATCTACAATTTCATTTATAATAATTGTATCATGAAAAATTATAATCCAACAATGAAAATAATACATATGATATTACCAGCTACTACTATACCCTACAAAAATCCATTAACCATGGTTTAATCGTAAAATCAACACAACAAATTTTTTTTTCCTTTTTTTATTGTTGTATAATCCGCAAATAACAATTTGCAGTATCACATTTGTTCCTTTTTCCCTTCCTCTCAAAAAAAAAAATTTTAAAACAAAGTCAAAGTAAACACTCTGCACTTTTTCTCACTTTGCTCGTTAAAATAAAACCCAAACTTTTCGTTCCTGATTATAACCCATGCAGAGAAAAAAAAAGTCACGAGTTCTGCATTTACAAAAATACAAAAAAAATATATAAAGTCAAATAAAAATCGTCCGCGCAATCGTAATACGAAAAGCACATCTCCCCTCCTGCTCTTCTCTTTAAAAAAATCTCTAAACTGGTAGAAATAGAGTACAGCATTTAATACGTTATGCGTATGTATATTATGTACATGTGTGTTGGGTATAGTAGGCGCTCCAATTTTCTCTTCGTTAATTGCGTCCGCAAAATGAAACAGAATTAACGTGAAACATCGTAGAGGTAAAGCAAACGAGGGCATAATTGCACGCTTAAAACTCATATACATACATACATATACAACCCACAATATTACAGAGACAAGAAAATTGACCCGCAGTGTGTCCAGATCTTTCTCTCTCTCTCTCTCTCTCTCTCTCTCTCTCAGTCTGTGACATCCCTTCTCCCTCCCCTAACGTACCGAGAGACGAGACAACGCATGTGTGTGGCTTACCGTTTATCCAACCTCAACAATTGCTCTTCGTCAAGTCGAGGTTCACCGAAAGCTCAGAGCTTGCAACCGAAAAGCAGGTAACACGCGGTTACCATTAGTAGTCCTTTACACACACACACACACACACACTTATATACATACACACACGCTTTATTAGCTTGAAAATGATAAAACGATCTAGTTTATCTTTAGCTAAAATCCTATATCTCAGCTCATTCTCACATCTAATATAACCTGGGATAAATCTACGGGATTTCGTTTCATTAGTCCTTAGAATGAAAGAGAAAGGTGTAAGTCCCTTGCAAGCTCATCGGAGCGTGAGTCCAGTGACTATATATAAAGCATATATATCCAAAAAGCTCATCTCAGTAACCTCATGACTATTCAAGTCTTTTGCGTAATGAAAAGTCGCGAGAGTAGCCAAAGCCGATCGTACATAAACCCTTATACAATCTTTAGGAAAAAAAAGAAGCTGCTTTTGCAAGCTCTCACAGTTGGTATAGATCTCTACCGTATTCCTAACTCTCTCTCTCTCTCTTTTTCTTACCGCTTTTTCTTCCTTCTTAAGCCATTCTCTTTGAGCTAGGAGATGCTGGTAAGGAAAGAGAGAGGGTAGCTAACAAGAGTAAGAGGAGAAGAAGAAGAAGGAGAGGTTAGGGGTACACATGAATATTTACGGCCTCATGAATATTTACGGCGTACTCGCGTATACTACGCGGGGGAGGTTTAGTAGAAAGAGGAAAGAGGAGAGAAGGATATAGCAAGGAAAAGAGAGAGAGAAGTATGGGTTTGCTTGCTTGCTTACTTGTTTGCTTGCTACCACTACAAGTCGTGTGTGTGTGTGTGTGAGTGGGCCGGAACACATTTTGGCATCGCGCGTTGGAATGTATGTATAAATATCTGAGATGCGCTATATTCCCTCCATGGCGCCTGCCTAACTCTTTTATAATATATACATATATACATATACACACATATGTTTGCTTATATGTATGTATATATAGGAAAGAAAAGTTAAGGAGGACTACGACGACGACGACGACGATGCGCCTTTCGCCGCTCGCTTAACTTACGGCCACCAAATTTTCCAACCGAGTGCTTTCTCGCGTGTGTATGTAAACTTATATATGTATGTGGGTATGTGTGTATGTGTATATGCGTGACTCGTATTGTTATCGAGGCCATTGTGCCATGTATATAATCTTGGTATATATGTATGTATGTATATGACCTGTACTCTGTGCAATAATGTAGGTATATATATGTGCGCTCGACCCGGATATAAGTTTGTTTATTATTGTGCATAGCGGATATATAAAAATAAGCTTTGGATTATTATATGGATGGTAACTAATATAAGAGGGATTCTTATACTTGTTCACCTGAATATTTTATATTGCCTTTGTATTACCGTATAGTAAGAGAAAGGATAGTTTGGTAAAAATGTATATTTCTTACGTGGTAAATAGCTTTATGAATTATGTAATCGTATAAAGAAGCAAGGACGAATGGATGAGGCTATATTATTGCTTGACCAGTGTCTAATAGCGCTTCCGTGCTTTTGTTATATATACCTATATTATACTTCTTTATTGCATTCCAAAACCTGTGGCGATTATTGCGTCGTTTGCTTAGATGTATATGCGATTATTGCCTGAATATACATTTTAACTTTCTAATTACACAATGAATATCTACTGTGGATTAATGTATTGATTTTTTTTTTAAATTTACGTTACGCTTAAGTGGAAGATAATACGATAATTTTATAAGTTATGATTCCGTATCGAAGTACATATTGTCGTTTTTTTTTTAAGGATTACATATGTATGAGTAAAGATTGTATGATGTCATTGTTTTGTTGCAAAAAAAAAAAAAAAAAAAAAAAATAGTAATGTTAAGATATTTTACGCAAGCTTTTTTTTTGATCGAGCTTGAAAGTTCAGCTACGTGACGTATACAGTTCGATTTAAAAAAGATAATTGATTAATTATTTAATTTTTTAAACTTAATCTATTTTACACCTACAAAGATCAAATTTATTCATTAATTTTAAAATTAAACAAGTATTGTAATTAAAAATAATCGTTTTTTTTAAATAGATTTTAAAGAGAAAATTAGTTAAAACAGACTAATTTACAATTTTACTGTATATATACGAGTGAACATAAATTACTAATAACCTTTTTCGTATAACAACGAAGTATCTTTCCAATTGAAAATACTAAATGAACCTTTTTTGGACTAATGCAATTGTAAAATCGCTTCATGTATAATGAGCGTTCAATTTGTTATTTAAAAGTACCAACGTTAGTGAGAGGAGGTGGGGAAAGAGGATAAGTGCGTGATAATAGGATTTTGTACTGGGGGAATTAACTTCCAACGATATCCAGAGGTAGGGGTTTTAACAAGCAAGTTTTAGTATTTAACTCGATTTTACATTTGTACAGGATGATTATTAAAGAGATCATGTTTATGTTAATTATATTACTTTTTTTCTTGTGATATTATGTTTAAAATTATAAGATATCGAAATTATGAAAAATTGTAGATGATATTAGTTTTGAAATCATATTGTTATTTTGATAATTTTTTATTACATTATTAAATATATAGGATCAATTTAAAATATCGCAAGTTACGTCTGATTATTATCCTTAAAAACACCTATTAACACAACCAACACCTCTTACATACTTATTAACCACAAAAATTGATGTAAATTCTCAGCAACTTAGCTCTATTTCCATAATCATCATCATCATAATCATCATCCCAACCTTTCTTTCTCTCTCTCATACACACATATCCAACATTATCACAATCCTCATTGGATTTGAAAATCGAGTTAAGCTTTTACGAGAAAGAGTAAGAGTATAATATATACATACATACATACATACAACCTGTCTCGCTCATCTAGCCAGCAGATCCTCCTCCTTCTCCTCCTACACCTCTTCCATTCCACTTCTCCCTTGGCGCCATTCGCTAATTCAATTATACCCAGGACGACCTACATATTCTACTATATAGCTTACTATAGCTTGCTGGCTTGCTGCTGTTACTACTACTACAGAGAGCTTTCCTCTCTCCAAGTACATACACCAGCACTCGTTTAGCTTTCGAATTAAGTGAGCTTGAATGTATATATACAGACATACGTACATACTGGTCCCTTCCCTTTTATCCAATATACCACAGTTCAAAGTATACTATATACTCTCCTTCGATTTTTCAATTCTGATCGATATGCCAGATCTCTCTCTCTCTCTCTCTCTCTCTCTCTCTCTCTCTCTCTCTCTCTCTCCCTCTCCCCCCCTCTCTCTCCCCCTCCCTCCTCTCCCCCCGCTCCTCTCCTGGGCACCTTTCCATCCC
>JAPYZE010002049.1:0-23032 GCA_030522805.1 Leptomastidea abnormis
TAGCCACGAGGCCATGACTACTCTATGTGTAGTCATGCACACATGGGCAGCGGCAACCAAACTCGAGTACATTTCTACTCACATTTTTCACAAATATTATAATAAATTTACCGGCTCTGGCTCCTTTCAACATCGCTCGTGTACCCTTTACATAAATTTCATAAAACTAAACAATTAATTTTCTTTGTTATACATTTGTCTTGTTTTGTGACCTTTTAACAGTTATAACTTTATAAACTTTTTCATCTATTCTACGGCCTTTCGTTGTCTCTTATTATTAACGTCTCTATTACTATAGCCCTTTTGCGCTAGGCCTTATACAATTTTACTTGTTACACGATCTCTTCATGGTAATCAAAACTGCGTGACCTTCCTCCAGTTACGTATGTCTATTTTCTAAAATAATACTCTTTTTTCGCCTAATTTACGATGAGTCCGGAACACACTCAGATATCTATCATCTAGTCTTGTTATTTTTTTTTCCGCTATATCATTTATTTTTAATCAAAGTAGATTATTTAACGATTCTGTTATATCGACCAGTTATAATCCCAGTACATACATTTATATTTTTCGTATCTTTTCTTTTTCACACGATATATTGACTAGTATATACTATATATACGTATGCTGTACATACATATACACATACACTATAAACAATTTTATTGTAGTTAATTTAAAAATATACGATTACCCTTCACAGTGTAATGCTCACACATATAGGTATACTGTTATTTATAATAACGTGTGTTGTGTATTGCATAAATATACTTATTAAGTTTTGTTTGCAGCTGCTACTGCTGTTTGGTGCGCATATACAAGGTTTAAAATTACAAGCTTCACACACCGCAAAAGCAATATTGCGTTCATACACATATACATAATAAAATGTATATGTATCACATATATTTAAAACTCAACAAAGTTTTCTTATAGCAGAGCTTAACTTTGCATATTAACGCGGAGAGGAGGATAGGAGGCTAATATTCTGTTCTAACAAAAATATATGTAAGCCGGATAAGGATTATATTATGGCGTGTGTTTTTAAAAGCTCACAGCTTTTACATATTAAGCTAAAATGATTAAAATCATATAGGTATAACTATTTTCCAACTCATTAACTTACAGATACTAAACACCTTCTTTTCATAAACGCATTAAACTAAAATTTGTTTTTTTTTTTTATAATTATTATTATAAATTTATCTTTGTTTAGTATCAGAAAATAAATCAAAATTAATAGCGTAATTATCTTTAAAATTGTGTGCGAGAGAGAAAAAAAAGAGCAAGTAACTCGGGAAGGTTCAATCCGAAGAGAGAGAAAGAGAGAGAGAGAGAGTTATATATAATAATCTCCAATATAATCGCCATATAGTGCGTTCTCGCTTTCATATCCAATCATTCGAAAAATATAATCGAGAGCCAGTACCCACACACACACACACACACACACACACACACACACACACACACACACACACACACACACACACACACACACACACACACACACACACACACACACACGCACATAGAGGTATAGGTATAGAGAAAAGCTTGCGCGTTTGAAATTGCAATTTTCCCGTCGACGCGTTTCTCCATAGTCTCTATATAAACCACCTCCTCCTTTTTCACCGCCTCATATCGTTCACTCGTTAAGTCCCTCCTATTACCAACACATAAAGTTCCTTTTCTCTTTGGCCTATTGTTTGCACGTTCGTTCTCTGGCTCGTGAAAGAAAATGACGACGCCTCGGCTTATTCGAATCGATCGCGGTGAAAGAGTAAAGAGGATAAGACATATATATATATATATATATATATATATATATATATATATATATATATATAGAGAGTGAAGAACCGAAAAGAAGAGGGAAATAAACAACGCAGAATTATATGAAGATAAATAAAAAGAAGAAAAAAGAGAAAACGTCGACTTATATGAATCTATATAATAAGACGAAAAAAGAGAAATGAAATCGAAGAACGATAAAATAATAGTAATAATATTAACAATAATAATCACCTGATGCAAAGCTCTCACGACGTCAAGACCGGGAATCCCCGGTGCAGGCGTCGAAGAACTCGAGCGTCGCTGTCTGCTAAGCTGCTGTTCCAGCCTCTGTTGTTGCTCCTGTTTACGTTGTAGCTCCTGCTTAAGTTGCTGTTGTCTATGTCGTTGGTGTTGGTTATGGTGATGGTGGTGGTGGCTATGGTGGTGGTGGTGATGATGTTGGCTGCCCGGTGGCGCGGCTTCGGCGGCTTCCATGCCTCACCGCCGGCTGCCTTTCTTAAGCGGGATGACCCACACCGGGCGCCGGGCCTCCTCATGCCGAGTTAGCTTTACAGCGAGAAGCCAGGGCCCTCCTTTTCCTCCTCCTTCTTCTTTTTTCACTTAATTTTTTTTTTCTTGCACTTGTTTTTTGTTTTATATATGTCTGATTATATTGCACGAATTATATCGTACACAACTTTTATTTTTATTATTTTTTTGATGTTGGATTGTTGTGAGACGTTGATATTAGATTGATTGTTGACGATGACTCCAGATCTTACTTGGGTGTTTGTAGTATACCTGCATCAAAGGATTTCAGTATTATTAGTTTCATATATGCTGGTGTATGTGTGGTTTGATGGTAAATCGAGAGAAGATTATTGCTTGTGGGAAAGAGAAGGTAATGCAAAAGGGAAGGGAGAGCTTTTTGAGCTTGCAAGTATATTAGTAGTCTGGCCTGGAATAGCGTATTTAGAAGCGTAAAGCTACTCGACCTTTGGCCGACGCGCCTATTACGGACATCGTATATACGGAAGTGCAGCAGAAAGAGACTATATAAGTGGTGGTGATGTTACTTGCTTGCTTGCTTGCTTCAGCTTGGAAAAATATATATACTTATGCACTACGCGTTTTTCATTTGTATTCTGTCATGGAAGTACGCTTCGCGAGAGCAAATAAGGTCTGACTCATATATTAAATTTATATATACCTATATAGTCAAGCGTTGAAAGTTTGCATTGAGTGAAAAATCTCATTAGAGGAACACTGTGAGTGTTTGTATTTTTCTACTACTGCTACTACTACTACTACTACTACTATTTCTTCTTTTTTTTCTTTTACTTCTTTTTCTTTTGTTTTCGCAAAGTAAGTGGACTCTTGAGAAGACGTCAACGCGTAACTTGTTTGAACGTCGTTTATTAGAAGAAAAAGAAAAATCTTATTAAAAGATATTAATCGTTTTGTCATTTATTTTTTAAAATACAAATAATTTTTTTTTATAATTAAACAAAAAAAATTATTATTTATATTTTTTTTGATTTTCTTTTAAAATTCATGATTCATTTTTAAAGACGAGTAGACATTCAGAGATTTTCCACCAATATGCCAACGGAAAAGAGCAAATCTCCATTAATATCGTCCCTCACACACACACACACACATACAATACAATACCGAGCGAATAGATCCACATATACAATAGAAGCCCGAAAGCAAAGCGCTTTAATCTCGAAAGACAGTACACCTCGGTATTTTCTGTCAGTAAAGCCCTGCAAACCACAAGAGAGAGAGAGAGAGAGAGAGAGAGAGAGAGAGAGAGAGAGAGAGAAAGAGAGAGAGAGAGAAAGATAGAGGAAAAGCACAAAGCACTTTTGTTACATCAGCTCAAAAAAAGAAGAAAAAGAAGAGTAGAAGGAGGAGGTAGAATAGGTAGGTAGATCCATAGAGAAGCAGAGAAAAGAGAGAACAGAGAATTGTATACAGGTATAGGTATATATAAAAGCACAATGGCCGCTGGAGAATATATATACCAGATATGTACAGAGAGAAGAAAGAGGAAAAGGAGGAGGAGGAGGCACATCGTCAGATAGAGAAAGAGAATCAGGCCGCTTTTTAGCAACTGCAAAGCTATTCTCTCTTCTACTACTATATACTACTACTATTACTACTATTACTCTGGGTTTCCCGCAATTATAAAGAGCAATCTCACCGCACCTCTCTCTCTCTCTCTCTCTCTCTCTCTCTCTCTCTCTCTCTCAGGCTTGACTTGCGCGCAGGTAACTCGAACTCCACGCGCGAGCGCGGCGGGGCCCAGTTTTTTCGCGCCTACTATAATGTACAACTGTTGGAGTACCTATACAGAGTACAGACTAAGAGCGAGTAGGTAAAGGTATATAATAAGTATGAAGCGAAAGAAAGAAAGAAAGAGAGAGAGAAAGAGAAAGAAGCAAGAAAACTGGTACCGTTCTACAGCAAGTATATATAATAATATATAACGAAGCGGCGCGTGAGGGAGACGATCTGGCCTGACGATAAGCTGAATGAAAGCGTATAGTCGTCGTCGTCGCGAGAAAGAGTATATATATACCTATATAGCTATACATAGGTATACACATTTATATACTTGTATTTATCTTTGTTTGTACGCGCGTAAGTGTGTGTGAGTGTGTGTGAGTGTGTGCATGCATGCGCGACCCACGGCGCGAGGCGCGAGTATAATAGTAAGCGAGAGTTAGAGTTAGATATAGAGAAAGAGAGAGAGAGAGAGAGAGAAAAAGCAACTCAACCGCGTGCGCTTACTACGTCCGTACGCGCGTAGTAAAACATACTCGCGCTTCTATATATTGCTTATATATAGGTATAAACTATATACATATATAGGAATTGAGTTTCCTGTTTTACGTTATACGGATTTTTATTTTTTTACTTTATAAAAGTATAACGTAACGTCTAAGTAAGACCTGATGCGGTTACGTATTATATATTATATAGAGTATATGTACTTATATTATGATGGTCCGATGTTTGTAGATACAAACGTTAGTCTGTTGAGCTTCCGGGATTGACTGTGAGGAGTAAAGGTGTAATAATAATATATAATCACGGGTGTGGCTATATTGTCATCATCACCATATTCATCATCATCAGGTTATATATAGGTACAAACGATAATTGCGAGATGCGTATATATTAATCGATTGAGAGCTGCATATACGTGACAGAGAAGATGGAATAAAGTGGTGGTGGTGGGAGTTGTAAGGACACTTTGACTATTAATAGAGCTGCCTATACTATTGACTCTATACCTATACATATATCTATACGTGCAATGAGTGTCTTCTTGGACTATATATTATAATCAGAAGCAATAGTATAGGTATATAGATTTGTGACGTGTTATATATGTACGCAGTAGTAATTTTGGAGCATATATATAGGCATCATAATGTAATGTTAGCTCGTTCAAGGACATGATAATTCGAGAGCACGATTATAACACATAGTAAGAGAGAGAGAGAGAGAAAGAGAGAGAGAGAGAGAGAGAGAGAATATATAGCGGAATGAGATATATATGTTTAAGTGGGCGGATTTAATAAGGGTTGAAGTGTGTTTCCTGTTAAATTGATATATGATGCATTTAATATACAGGGTAAAGTCACACGTGTGTGTGTGTCATCAGAAAGAATTGCATTCTAAATTTAGAGAGTACAGAAGAAAGAAAAATGTCATTTAAAATAAAAAATAAAGGTATTTTTAAAAAAAAGGTAAAGTACAGGTAGCAAAAAAAAAATGAAAAAAGAGAAAAAAGAAAAAAAAAGAGGAATAATATAAGAGCTGCATCGATTTCTCAGCAGCGAACGTGTAAGTAAAACCTTTGGGCACGACGACGTATAGTGGCTAGATATAAGTTTGCTTCAGGCCACAGAAAGGGCACGATGAGAGAGTGAGAGAGAGAGAGAGGTCCATGAGTCCCTTTCTCTCTTGGCTTCTTCTCCAACACTGGACCCGTGTGGTTCTGCTTGACTCGTTGCAGTGTATTGCATTGTGCGATATATACATACACATCCACAAACGCTGGTGCAGAATAATAGGAGGAGGAAAAGAAGAAGAAGAAGAAGACGAGATAAAGAGAGCGCGGGTGGAGAGAGAAAGAGTATAACCCTTTTTTTTCGCCTACGCGCCTGCAGCAGCAGGAGAAGTTATACTATATAGTATAGGGTCCAGCGAGAGAGTACTATATAGGATATTGCAGGAGAGAAATAATCGTGACGTGTCTTGGGGGATCCTATTTATATAATAGTTATACCTATATACATATAATCACCCGCGATGCAATCGCGAACGTTCTTAGGATATAGTGTGTAGATATAGATGTAACTATATTATCTATAGCTAGAAACATTTTAATATATTTTATAAATATATTACGATATTTTAGAGAATTTATATATAAATATATAAAGGTGTGTGTACCAAGTATATAAATACAAAGTAATATCGCGTTCTCCAGGAGTACGAGAATAAAATTTTCCACTATTCTTAAATCTCTTTGCACTTCTACAACTGCTGCTGCTGCTACTTTTGGTGTACTAATGCTATTACGTATTATTACGAATGACGACAATTTGATAAATATATAAATATAAATACAGGTAGGTATATGTATAAGTACGTCAGGTAAAAAGGGTGGGTGGGGAGAGGTGTCTACTCACCGGGAGGCATATTATATATATACGATGAAGTAAGTGTGTCCTGCTGTTGTTGTTTTTTACTACTATACTACTACTATTACTCTTACTACTACTACTACTAATACTATCTTCTCCAACACCCCACCACCATCATCACCACCACTCACGCAAGCAGCTGCTACGCTACTTAAAAAAAAAGCGTGTGTGATGCTTCGCGACGCGGAAGTGCAGATATAAACGTTTGTTTTGCTCTATCGGCTATATATAATACTGACTACCTTGCGATATATTAGAGTACACATCCTCCTGCAAAAAAGGGTCGAAGTTTTATCATGAATGATGATGATGATAGAAAGGACCTTTTTGTTGAGGTCATCATGGGCCCAAGATAGAACAAACCAAAGAAAGAGAAGAGAGAAAGAAAGAAAGATGCATTTTTTGGAACGTCCTCGTATTATATATTATAGTTGTATTATAGTAAAGTATAAAAGGTATATGGTATACGCGGCGTTGTAGGTATTGCAGGTAAGGGGCCTTACGACCCGTTGTTGTATATACAGGTATACGAGAAAGAAAGAAAGAAAGAAAGAGAGTTTGTATAGTATAGTAGTACCTATATAGTAGTTGTATGTAGCCGCAGCGAAAGCGGTGAACGTCAATGGGGGAAAAGAGCGAGAGAGAGAGAGAGAGAGCAAGCTAAGCATAAGGAGGGGAAAAAGCAGGAGTAGAGTTCGGAGCGTATATAGTAAATAAAGAAAAAAAGCAAGGCAGCCATAAAACAAGCTTATATGGAATAGAAGAGAGAGAGAAGGGAGATAGATAGATAAAACGGAGCTAACAAGTAATAGAAAAAAAAAAGATAGAGAGAATAGATAGGAAAAGTAATGCTATATAGTAAGTGAGTGAAAGATAGAGAGAAAAAAAAATAAGAGATGACGTACGTTTCGTAAAGTAGTAGAGCCCTGCGGGTTGTCTATCTCATATAGATAGATATATAGTGAAGCCAAATGATGCTTTGGAGTTGTTGTTTTTATTTTATTTATTTTTTTTTTTTTATTTCTATTATCTGTGGCGCCGAGTTGACTGGTTGAGCGCACGATAGGAGTATGTATATAAGAGAGAGAGTCAGCTGGCAGTGTAGTAGGATATAGCAAGTTATACCTAGTAGCGGGGTAAGGTATACGGTCAGCGGTGAAGTGTTTCATCGCAGCCGACCGGAGCGCGCTGCTGCTGCTGCTGCTGTTTCTGATGCACGGGGGCAGCAGAGCTTGCCTGCCGCCGTGTTGAGCGGGATCAATATGGAGCGCATCGCCGCTGCTGCTGTGTGTTGTGTGTGTTATAACAACTCCTCCGAACCGACCGAGACACTTATATACTGACACTGTTATGTATATACTATACTGGCTAGTATTACACTGCTGCTGTTTAGGAATACTATATACAGAAACTCGTCTAAGTCCACTCTCTTTATTTATTTCTTGCTTGCATTAAATATTACGTCTGTTATTATTCTTCTCTCCTGTCGCGACTCCCTTATATTGCTGTAACTTCATTTACAACCCCTTCGTTATTAACATGTCCTTCAACTGTGTGTACGCTTTATCTTTCAAGCAAAATATACAACACTATATTTTCCTTCCTGAGAGCGCCAAGTCCTGGAGACACCGAGGTTACAATTCACTTTTATTCTATCTTCTTGAATCCTGGCTGTATGCAGGTGAAAACACTGCACTTTTTATATAATGTACACTCACACGCACTCACATATAGGTATATGTATTAATTGAAGGATCGGTTCCACTTTATATAATAATTATAATAACAATAATAATAAGTACAAGTGCACACTACGCGAAAGGGTTTAAATATATGCACAAGAACACTGCACACAGAGAACTGACCTGAGCCGCGCCGCGCGAAGGACTACGCTGCTCGCGCCGCCGCAGCCTACTGTCAACAATGGGCCAGCCAGGAGCAGCTCCGAGCGAGAGAGATGCAACTATATATAGGTATACTATATACTTAAAAGAGTAGCGAGCGTAAGGTGGGGGAGGGAGCGAGTAGTATACACGCCCGTATTCGCCGCCACTATACCAACACTATACTCTCTGCTATATGTATAGTATGTATATATATAGATATACATATTATATACTGAGCTCTGTCAATTTTATCTCTTTCTTTCTTTCTTATACCTATATATTTTTCCGCGGTGCAGACGACGAAGTGCGCCGACGTGTATCAGCTGCGCTCAGGAGAATAACCAAAACCCAACAGTAAAATCTCTACCTCTTAGGGGTTAGCTTTTTGATAACGCTCCTTGTTATATTTCGACTTTTCGACTGTATTATTCTACGTCACCTGGTAGCCATATACTCTTGCATTTGTTTGTTCCTTACATTTTATCTTAATTGTAAATAATTTATTTTTCGTTTTTTTTTATACTTGGAAAGAATTATAATGGTCATTTAATTATTCAAGTTCATTGATTGATTTATGAAGGTCCAAAAAAGTTTACTTATAATTTAGTTATACTGGAATAATTAAAAATTAAATAGCAATCAAGAAATGTAATGTTTATTCCATTTAAATTTTGACGCTGTGATTTAAATAAAGTATTACAACTTTGTAAACGTAAAAGACCCCAGCTCATCGTTAAAAAAGCCCTAGAATCTATAGTAACTAACAGCAGAAGGAAAACAACATAACCTATGCACATTTGTAAAACATGCTTACATAGGTTTTTTAATTATTTATTATTTAATTAAGATAATTACAAAATGACACACTTATTTAAAAATGTCAAATTATTTAAAGCACTACAAATTCCAGTGAGATACAAAAATCCTCCACATCATTGGGTATATTATTTTTTAAAAATAATTATTATCATTGTATAATTATGTCGGCCTTTTTTTATAACAATTTTGAAAATTAAATGAAATATTTTTTGAATCTTTAGTCCGTTCTTAGAAAAAAGAAGCCAAGCACTAAAAAAGCACTTGAACATTTTGATGATTTTTATGCAAATGTTTACAAGGATTCTTGGGAAACTATTAGAGGAGCATTGCTTATTCAAAAACATAAATATATTGCTGTTGTGAATAATTTTAGTGACACAGAGAGAATTTGTGAAGAATTGGAGGTATTGGTTAATATGTTTGATTTTTAAATTGAAGGATGAATTATTTGACTTATATTTCCATCCAACTTTTTTAGAATCTAGGAGCTTTAAATATGAAAAAAATTTATGAAGTTACCAAAAGTAATATGGAGGATAGATTAGCTAAAAAAAAAGCAGCAGAGTTTCAGGAAGAAGTAAGAGAATTAGATAATACATTAGGTTCCATGATTATAGAAAAGCAGCAAGAAACTACAGTTTACCCAGATCCAAGTGATGACCATAGATATGATTCAGAAGCGATACAAAATAAAGATGAAAATAATTCTTTCAAACCTGTTCAATTACATTCAATAGAAACAAATGAAACTGTTTTAGAAGATTCTGATCGTATTATCAGACCTTCTATAGGATCAACTGCTGCTCAGTTGTATGAATATGTTCCTGCAACTAAATTAAAAGGTATATTAAAAAAATAAATACTTATTTTTATACATATGTAAAAAGAAAAAATTATTAATTTTTTTACATTTTAGGAATGGATGACTATGTTACGGAGTCAGAACATTATGGTTACTACAGCAAAGGAGCTGATTTTTCTATTAGAGTTGAAAATGAGTATAAATTAAATTTTCCTGATAATCTGTTATTGTACACATTTGAAGCAGGAAATTTTACAAAATTTCCAAAACCTAAAATTGGTACAACAGAGTTATTAGGTAATTTTTTCAATTTTAAACTTTTTTGCTATTTTATTAAAATTTAATATTTTACTATTTATCAATATAAAATTGAAGTTTAATGTACAATATGACCTGATAATTATTTTTTCATTTTTATAGACTATTTCGTATTAGATGGAGCTTCAATATTTCCCATGTTATCGTTAGATTTACAACCAGGAGACTCATTGCTAGATATGTGTGCAGCACCTGGTGGAAAAACCATGCTTGCTTTACAAACTTTATATCCATATCTGGTGGTTGCTAATGATATAAAACTGTCAAGAATAAATAGAATAAATGATTTTGTACAGGAGTTTTTACTTGAAGGGCATTACGATAAAAAGTTTTTTGTTACTCAAAGTGATGCTAGATACATCGAAGATAGTGATCTATATAACAAGGTACTTTTAGATTCAATTAATAGTAACAAAATTTTTTTTCTGATTGTTATTTACATTTTCTTTTTAATTATAGATACTAGTTGATGTACCTTGTACAACAGATAGGCATGTTCTTCATGAAGATGACAATAATATTTTTAAAGGTACCAGAATAAAAGAAAGATTAAGGCTACCTGAATACCAATCTGAAATTTTAGTGTAAGTTTAATATTGTTGTTTCAATTATTATATATTTTGAACTTGAATATTATCCTGTTTATTTAGAAATGCACTGAAGCTAGTTAAAGTTGGTGGTACAGTTGTGTACTCAACCTGTTCTCTAAGTCCAATTCAAAATGATGGTGTAGTTCAAATGTCTCTAAAAAAAGCCTTTGAAGAACATAATGTTGTACATATAGTAAAGTAAGCATAATTTTTATTTTTATTTTTAAAATGAATTTTCATCCAATAATTATAACTTTATATCTAGAGATCAAACACACGCTTTGACTCCTTTAAAAATATTGTACAACTTTGGCAAGTGCGGTTTGAAATATGGACACATTGTAACTCCTTCAAAAAGAAGAAATTGGGGTCCCATGTACTGGTGCAAAATGATAAGAATTCAGTGAAGTAATAATAAAAGTAAGTGTAAAGTTAAACAATCACATTTTATTTCTTAATTTATTAGTATTGTATAATACATATTTTTTCTTTGTGGTCTCTTTTAATTAGAATGTAGGATGATAGAACTTGAGAAGTGTGAAAAAATATTGAAATGATTCAGCTAAATTATACATCATAGACTTAATATACATTACTCTTAAAGCTATGTATAAATAATTACAAATCTTAAATTTCTTTTTGTTCTTTTTTTAAATAATTTGCCTAAGTAAATGCCCGATAACACAAGTACACAAAATCTACTTAATGACGATGAAAAATATTTAATATAAAACGTTTGTACTGTTCATTGAGTGACTTAACAATTAAATGCTGATTAGCGAGAGAAAAAGAAAATAAAAAAATATTGACAATATAGCACAACTTTCCGGTTATTACGTTTTACGAAACACCGATCGTAAAAATGCTATTACACTTATAACGTATAACGTTCATTATAATTATTATCCGTACTTTGCTCGGGACATTCACGATTTTCTGTTCACTTAAGAGAAAGACTGGTTTTTTGTTTTCTTTGTCACGACAATAATATCATTTTTATTAATGTCTCGATTCTTTCAGAGGAACAGTTTGTTCCGTTCGCTCTGGATCCTGGGATTTGACTTTGTTCCAAGGTTGCTCCTCACCAGTGCCGAACATAGTGTATATTAGCATCTCAATGATGTAAAGACCGACCGTCATGAAAAATATCACTCGCCAGGCCTCGATGGTTTGCTGTAAATAAATATATTTTGTAAATAGTAAATATGCATCGTTATAAAAAAAAAATCGACTATAATACTTTTAAAAAAAAAAAAAAAGATTTTTTCATCGTTAATAAAAGTAAATTAAAAATAATATTTAAAACATTGTTTTTTACTTACGTTGCCACGTGTTAAGTTGCCAACGATAATAGGAACTACGATACCAGGTATGGTTGCTATCGTATTCGTGATGGCAACAAGTGTACCGGCAAAATTTGGCGCCAGATCGATGTGATTAGCAAGGAAACCACAATACATCCCACCGATGCAAGTAATACCGATCGTCATTAACGCTACCGCCCAATTTTTATCGCTGGCGTACGAGACACCAAGTAGACAGAACATAGGTACTGCAGATGCTGAAATATACAGATTAAAAAAAGTTCATTATTTTGCTAATCAAGAAAAAATTTCTTATTTTCAATTTTAGTTTAAACTTACAAAATAGCGTTCCGATTTTTCTCGATACTGTCACCGATATCCAATTTTTATCGTACATCCGTTGTAACAGCTTACTTAGTGCTATCGTAAATATCCACATGAAAAAGTACGGTAACGCTGATAACCACGTGTTCTGCAGTAAAAAAAATTTAAAACTAAGAATACATTCATTGTTTTATTAGTATCGTGTAAGAAATTATTAAAGCTTTACCGATTTCAGATCATAATGGAGAATTTGATTCATAAAAGTAGGCAGCTCGAGTAGCAGCATATACCAGCCAGAATTACTGCAGAAGTGAGCTACGAGAATCGCCAGGAAAGGTGGCGATTTCAAAATTTGGAACCATGGCACCGTCGATAGTTTCTACAAGACAACAAACATTAAAAAGCTGAGTTTACTTCTCATAATAATTTTATTTTTAATTTTAACAACATAAAAAAAGTTGATCAAACAAAACATACCATTTTATGACTCGACTTCGTCTCGCCTATCGAAGTAAGAATATATTCTCGTTCTTCAGGCGTAATCACATATTTTTGTTGTTCAGGTGAATCCTGTATCATAACAGTCCAAGCAAGAACCCAAAGTAAACACATTAAACCCTCGATATAAAAGACCCATGTCCAACCAAGATTACTTGCTATCACACCCGTCACTACAATGAACACAACCGTACCAAGTGCAGTACCTAAAATAGTAACAAAAAAAAAAAAGAAGAAATTGCATATTCGTTTAAATCCATGAATTATTTCAAAGATCGCAATATATTTTACATCATAGAACAGGTATAAAAAGACTGTTAAATTTTTAATACACGAAGGAGGTTGTTTTAAATGTTCGCATTTTTTATTCTTATAGCTGGAGATGTAAAAAAAAAGAGGGTGGGAATTGGGGGGAGGGCGATAAAAACAGAGTATACGTGGTATATAATGTAGCCAAAGATAACAGGTAGTTTGCAGTTTTAATAAAACGTTTTAGTTTGCCTTATAAGTGTAGGTAGTGTGTGTATATATGCATTTATGCGAAGGACCGGTAGGAAAATTGTATTATTAACTATATCAAGATATATACATATGTATGTATAATCTAGTGTGTATGTGTGTGTGTGTATATACGTTACCAGCGTAGGCGATTGAAGCGAGGACACTACGCTCGTTCGGGGGCGCCCACTTGGCCACCATCACGTGTACAGCTGGAAAACTGATACCCTGCAAGAAAGAAGAGAAAGAGAAAGTCAAGACGATATGGCAAGGGGGTGGTGAGTTTTAATGAAGGCTGACAGTTGGCTAAGAGAGAGAGAGAGAGAGAGAGAGAGAGAGAGAGAGAGAGAGAGAAAGAACCTTGAGGAGCTCAGGTTCGTCTTGAGACCTCGAAGTACTTATATTATATAAGAAAAAATATATATAAAAATATACCAACCCCACCGACACCCTGGACTACGCGCATGGCTATCAAGGCTGCGTAGTGAAATTCAGCAGCTGTAGGCATCAACAGAGATGCCAGGATATTTAATAAAACTGAGAGTGTGAGGACCCATTTTGCGGATACGTATTCGGCCATCATACCACCTGGCATTAATGAGACTATGTAGCCCCAGAAATAAGAGCCTAATATCACGCCGACTTCGGATTCGTTCCATACGAATGGACCGTCGTCCTGCTGATGCGATAGTGCACTTGATACACGTAATACGCCGCTTTGATGATGAAGTTGGTGGTGATGAATTTGCGTCAGGTTTTGTATCTGTAAGTTAGAAATTTTTGTGGTTTTTAATTTTTCTTTTTCTTTCTTTTTTTGTTGTGGTGAGATATGGGAACTTGAGATTTTCAAGTTGCTTAATGAAAATTTTAAATATTTTATGAAGTAAGTGGAAAAAAAAGGTAATTAGATAAGTGTTGAAAACTAAAGCAAAAAGATATGTCTAGTCTAGGCTTTAATTAGAGGGGTTTGTATTTACGTTGGTGGAAGAGTTAAGTTGGTAAACTGATGAAAAAGTTATTTATAGTCGTAACTGGGGAGGATGGGGTTTTCAAAACGTTTATTAATTATTACGTAAGTTATGAATATTTAAAAGAGAATAAGCAAGTTTGTCGTATATAATATACGCTTAGTGTGTATGTCTTACCGTATACGACTTTTACTACTTAATCAGGTTGGAATCCGCTTTAATTTGAGGTCTATAATTTAATTCGTGTTTTCTTTTCTTTATTTATATTTTATGAAGCTATAAGCAAATATTTATTTATTTAATTTTCAGATTTTTAAACTTACTTTAATTTACCATAAATAATATTGTCAACGACTTAAAAGTTACGTAACGGAAAAAAAAATTTCGAGAAGTAATATTCTTTTAAAAATATTTTTAAAAAATATCTTAATTCTCGGAATGTATTTTTTATTTTTCAAGTTAAGAGCTTTAAAAATAATCTTTCACTAAATATAATTGACTCATCAAAAAAATTCAGTGAAATAAATAAATAAATAAATATATGTATCTATATAAAAGTATAAAATAATATACTGTTTTTCGAAGCTTGAAATGGCTATGTGTGTGGTTTAAACTAAATAAACTTGAGAAACTGTTATTCGATTGAATGTGGTTTTAACCGCATTTAAAGTTTATATAGCTTTTATCGAAGTATGGTATATAAAATTCAACGTCGTATGTATGTGTGTGTGTATTATAAACTTTATAAATTTTTTAATAACAAGTTAGTTAGGGTAGTTTTATAAACGAGAACAAACACACATTTCTTAATTATAAATTCAAAAAAGTAGTACTTATATAATTATCATGCAAACTTTTCAAACCCCATTTTTCTAGGTAATTTACTTAAATCAGTGATAAGCTTTTTTTTTTATTTGTAGTATATCGATAAACTGACAAATAAACTCAAATCTTTTAAAAAGTAAACAAAACTAAACTATCGGAAAACAAAAAATAATCTATTTACCATAAACAAACAAAAAAACAAACAAAAACTTACCTTAACTGTGGCATTTGGCAGAGATAAAGTTTTATTAAACGTGAGCTCGCGTACGGCTGTATGGTTGACCATAGCCACAATTGCTATGCTCAAGTTGACTTTGAATCCATAAATAATACCAAGACCGATAGATCCCATAATTGCCATGAGATATCGGGCTGGTAGTCTCGGACCTGCAAGTATTATTAAAAAATGAAATAAAGTGTATTACAGTTTTGACAATTTTATGATGAATGAGGGGTAGGGTATAGTTTATATGTATAAGCTATTTAGTGTAATGAAATTGCATATTGTGTGTATTTTGTTTGCAGTGGATGCAATGCTCCTTTTTTTTAGCAATGCAAACTGAAAAATTAATATCTTAATAGACAGAAAGAGAGTGACTTCAAGAAGGATTAGATTTTTTTTATTTATAGGTCATTGGCAGGATAATGTTCAAGTATATATGTGCTTTTACCGATATTTACCGAAGTAAAATAAAACTAATGTAACTAATTTAATCGTACATCATGTTAATAAAAAATTCGATCAGAAAAAAACGGAGCAAAAAATGATTCTTATCAAAGATAGCTTCATTAAACACACTGCAGTCGTACACCCTCCCAAAAAAAAATTCTTCCCTTTTTCTATAATTAATCAAACATATATCCCAATACACAACGTCATTACTCTGATCGTATACAGAAAAGAAAGAAAAAAAAGTCATCCCATCATTCCCACCAGCCCCCCTTTCCTGTTACGCAAACATAAATATACCTACAAATACACACATAACACCGTCATATTACTCATCGTTCCCACGGGCTTATATATCACAAATAGTCCAAATAGTAGTCTGTATAGAACAGTTTAATATCCTTCGAGAGAGTCGAGAGTCAACATAGCGAACAACAGGTTTTGCGAATTTGCTTTTTGGCAAGCTGCCAATAGTCTTACACGTCCACCCACATACATACATATATACCTATATATATCACCTATAGTATAGATACATATACCCGCTTATAGATTACGCATAGATATAGGCAAACTACATACAACTGTGCTAAGCAGCACGTAACTATATAACCGACACCTTTACGGGTCTTTGACTTTATATTCCGTTTCCGTTCTCTTGTATAAAAGACAAAAAAAAGTACATGTGGGTACCTTACATACTGACAAATATAATAGCTATCGCTTAATATATGACCCTCTCTATTTCTATATATACCATTAACTTTTGCTTTTCTTTCTTTATATCTACATATACGCGTGTGTGTATATGCATACACGTTTATAATAGCTATGGACGAAAATAAAAGTTCTTCCTTTTTCGACTTCCCCTTCACTTCTCCCTTGCACGTGTGTATGTATATGTATGTGTGGGTGTGTGGGATCGTGTTTTTCAAACAGACAACTTCTGCGGGATGATGATGATGATGATGATGGGTATTTCGAGAACGAGCAGATATCTTATATATACATATCAGACGTTACAGACTGTCTTTTATACATTTTCGATGGTATATACAAATTTTTTTTCTTTTCTTTTTTTTTTTTTTTAAACGTGACGCGTCGTTTTGACCGTTGCTGTCGAACGCATTTTTTTTTTTTTTATATGTTATAATAAACGACTTTGGTATTCGTGGAATATATACAGATGTTAAAGTATATCCATTGGAATTTAATCGAGAGAGAAAGAAAAAAAAGGAAGAGAAAGAGACTGGTTTTTACAATCTTGAATTTCGATTTATTTTTGGAGAAGCGATATTTCAATTTTTTTTTATATAATATGTGCTAATCGGGTTAATTTTGAAATTGCAAGAAGAAGAAGAAAAAAAGGTGTCTATGTATCCTTGATATAATATAAAAGTATGTTGTTTGACAGGCTATCAATACATAATATAAGGTGTTTTATCTCGATACACAAAATTGATGTTTGTCGTATAACATAAATGAAAGTGGTCAAACGACAAGTATATTATAACCCTTGATAAATCTTGTATTATTTATACCAGCTACTATAAGTACTTTATACTTAATATATACAACATCTATTACTTAACGCTTGTCTACATACATACATACATACATACATACACTCTATATCAAAAAATCTTTAATCTTTGTGTGTGAGAACGCGTGTGTTTCGTGATTACGTAAATGACGTAACGGTTTGTTAAAAATATACACACACGTGTATGTATTATACCTATATACCTAAACTATTATATAGTGTCGTTTGAAATAAACGGAAAATTTGTGTTCATTATCTTTCTTTCTATATCTCTTTCACCTTCTATTTCGTGCATCCTAGGGTGACATTGCATGTATGTTTATCAATTTTTTTTTTTTTTAATCGATTTCTTTCACTTTAAAACAACTTTTTTTTATCTTTATTCAGAGTTTATTAAATGGTAACACACTTGTAAACGAGATTAAAAAGTAACATTTTTTTATTGATGCTGTAATATTAATTAATTTTAGTTGATGAAAATTTAAATAACATAATAGTGAAAAAGACAATCGTGTATAACAATTACGTCAGTTGTCACTACTAAATTGTTTTAACGAATTTTCTTTTTAAATAAGAGAACGATTTGACAATTTATATTCTTTCGCTCTTTTACACTAATTGCACATCGCAGAGTAATTGTGACATAAATTAATTATGTTTCGCGCTTTATCTCACTCACTCACTCACTCACTCACTCATTCACTCACAGGATATGGATACTTATATAAAGTCACTTTCAATTAACGTCAAACTTTTCATTATAATAGAGCTGGATACACATTATATGAAATACTAAAATGAAAGTAATATAAAAGTAACAATGATTATAATATTATAAATCAAATAAATATAAAAACTTTTGAAATAAAAACACAAAAGCATTCTATTTATAGGCAAAATCAGTTTATACTTATATATTATAACAAAAGAATAATAAACCACGCGAATTAAATTTACTATCTCTAACAATCGGATATTCTTAAATAAGGAAAAGAGATAATAGAAAATGATGCAATAGAATATAATGCAAATTTTAAAACAAGTTGCGCCTTTAAGCTATATAGAGAGAAAGAGAGAGACACCCGCGGTTCTTTGTCAAGCCGACAGCTTTCCGCGGATAAACTCTTCTTCGCTCTTTATCGTGTATACATATATATAGTATATATAGGTATATATTATAACAGTGAAAAGTATAATATTCCAATCTCTTTTGAATTTCGCAGCTTTTAAGCTAAGGTTTTACTTTTACCTCGATAATGATATTCAAATCGTTAAGTCTTATTCCTTCTTTGCTGTAATTAAAGGAGAGGTTTGAGTTAGAGGAAATTAAAGTTGCGTCATAAATTCAATTGAATATTACGAAATATATCCCCGATTTTCAGTATCTCCAATATTATTTTTTTTTTTCCTATTTTTTCTTTTTTTTTTTTTTTTAACGAGAGGATTTTGGAATCGAGTTGTATGTATACTCCGCTTCACAAAACGAATCCGCGTGGATATATCTATATGCCAAAAAAGATAAAGTGAGCTACAGCAGATTTATATCGTTTGAAAAACAAAGACCTATCAATCCCAGTTTAACTTTTCGCATTTATGTATACTATACATATATATATACCTACCCTCTCGCCAAACCTCGTTTACACTTATAAGAACAATATATATATAGCATATACATATAAGTAGGTTATTGAAGTTAAAAATTATATATATGTGTATATATATATATACCAATAGCTGGCCACAAAGTTTTCAAACTTTCCGCTATGGCATAAAAAGAAAAGAAAAGAAAAGAAACGAAGAAAAAGAAAAGAAAGAAAAAAAAGAAAAAGAAGAAAGTGGTATATAGCGTTTATTTTTATTTACGATCTCTTTCTCGTCGAGTTGTAATTTCGCATATACTATTCTATTTTCATTGGTGCGCGATAGCGTATATAGTAACACCAGAATAGGGGAGGCTTTTTTTTGCGACTGAATTATTCACGACATATGTGTGTGTGTGTGTGTGTATTTGTGTGTGGCTTTTTGGATCTCGATAATTTAAAGCGTCTATACATACATTCTACATAATACAGCTTGAAATTGCAAACGATGAAAATAAATTTTCAACGTTCAACCACTTATGTATAGGTAGTACTCTTTTTATATACCTACCTACAATATGAAAAATATACTAGAATATTTAAAATAATCGAATGTTTTTTATATGTATATGTATTACAAATTACTTTAACTGATCTACAAAAAAAAAAAAAAAAAAAAAATTTTTCACCAAGAAAAAAGCAAAACCCACCCCCTCACTAAAACACCAAACTCCCAAAATTTGTCAGCAAGAAAAAAGGAAAAATCACTACATCACTAAAATTGCAAATTTCCGTTCGTCTACCCTTTTAATTACCCAAACTCTCACTCTCTTTTCTGTATTCTCTCCCTCTCGTACAAAAATGTCCTCGTTTTTCCCAAGCTTCTTCTTTTTTTTTGTTTTGTCTCAAACAACCATAGGAAGAGAAAAAAAGGGGCGTTTTGTCGGTTCAACCCCCTTTGGCATCGGAGGGGGAGGGGGGGGGGGATAAGATAATCTCTCCCCATTGCTAAAGTAAGAGAGAAAGATAGAGATAGATACGGATAAAGCTACAGTAAAAGCGGGCCACACCACGTGTAATATATACATATATCGAACGCTACACCGTGAATCATTAATAAATCCCCCTTGACTACACGGGAGGGAGGAAAAAAAAAGAGAGAGAGAGAGACCTGGTGAAAAAAAAGAAGGTAAGGGAGTAGCAGTTGTAGTCATAGTAAGAGAATAGAAAGAGAAAGAAAAATAAAAGATAGAGAGAGAGAGAGAGTATAGACCAACTTTTGTGAGTGTGTGTATATATATAATTTTCCATTTTCCCTCGACAATTGGATATGTGTATTATAACGTATAGCGCGCGTATAGTTTGCACGAAAAAAAAAAAGTAGCTTGGATATATATTACAAAGGCCGTCGGTTACGTATAAGAGAGCAAAAAAAAAAATGAGAAAGAAGAGAAGAGGAAAATAAGAGACAATATGTGAGTAAAAAGTATGAGAGTATAGATGTGTAATATATGAATGATTATGATACAGGGAATTTGAAGTTGTATAGTAAAAGTAAAGGTATAGATTATTATGATAAGGTGGATGCTGTAAAATATCAGCTACGTGGTGGACACACATGTGCGAAAATTGATTCTCGACCAGCGGACGTTCATTGAGAATAAGAGAGAGAAAGAAAGAGATAGAGAGAGGAGAACTCAAGGTCACACAATGAGAGAGAGAGAGAGAGAGAGAGAGAGAGAGTCCCGGGTCCAAGGTGACCTTTCCAAACGCACGCCCCCATGTGATCCAGCTCATCTCATTCGCACTCAAGTAACTTGCGTTAACTTATAGGTATATGTATATCGCCTCAAAATTAAAACGATGTACAGATATATATTTATATCGAGCGTATATATGTATCTTTTATACTATACATGTATTGCAAACGTTATGAAAAAGCACGTAGCACATAACGCGGTAATGTATATGCTTCAATTGCGCGTACCCAGAGTAAGTATAAAATACAGATATGTACAGAGAAAATCGCGGAAGCAGCTCCTAAAAGCGGTGGAAAGATAAAAGCCGGTAGCTGTACATATTCTATACCGGACGTGCTATATAGTTATATATATGTGATAGGTAGGTGGATAGGAAGTTAAAGAAGGGGAAGGGTAGTGGAAATAGAATATATAGATATTGTATTAGTGTGTGTAGTATGTGTGTGGAGCACGCCGCCGGGTCTGACGAAATCCAACACGTGACTCGCTTTTCTCTCTCGTGTCCATATAGGTATAGGTAAGTATAAGTGGTATACCTAGTCCTACTACTTACTGCACACACTTTTTCTCTCTCTCGACTTCTTTAGTTAGGGGTTGCTTTTACTTGAAAATCTCTCACGATCCTTTCGTTTTAAATACCTTTATGTATGTATGTACCTATATGTGAATGTATGTGTGTGTGTGTGTGTGTGTGTGTGTGTGTGTGTGTGTGTGTGTGTGTGTGTGTGTGTGTGTGTGTGTGTGTGTGTGTGTGTGAGAGAGAGAGAGAAATCATCGCCGGTAGAATTTCGTATAGAATAAAGAAAGAGAGAGAGAGAGAGAGAGAGAGGGGGGGGGGTAAAAAGTTTTAACACACTTTTACACTTGTATAGGTATATCTTCATGTAGCTAAATAAATGAGTGTATGAGTGCAATAGATGTATGTGTATGTAAAGACGCGAGGGGTTTGTAAGTTTAACAGTATATATAGCTTTATACATAAATATATTCTTACCTCGAGTTTCTTCTGTTATCGCCATGATAGTAAAATGTGTCGTTTAATGATTTATATAAACTATAGAGAGAGAGAGAGAGAGAGAAACACACAGTCTATAAGTGAGTCTTGCTTGAATATATAAGAGGGTGTACTTGGAACAATTAAATATATAGAGAAAAGGAGAGAGAGAAAGAGAGAGAGAGAGCTTTTGTAAAGCTCTCTTTTTCCCGCGGTTCCTATCGGTCGAACGTGCGGCGAGCGACTAAAGTGTATAGCGACGAGAAGTAAAGGAAGGAGCCGGTAGATCCAGAACGTGGAAAAGGCGGCTCACACGACGACGCGTGCTACTGCTACTGCTGCTGCTGTACCGCCACTGCTTTAGCTATATCCCCCCTGTGACTCATATGTGAGCACATCTCACTCTTGCTCTCTGCAATCCTCTGTTTGCTTTCTCTTTCTCTCTCTCTCTCTCTCTCTCTCTCTCTTTCTCTTATAAATATACGAGAGCCAATTTTCTCTCAACAGCGCGCGTTTGCGTTTGCTTATATGTATATATACGCGCAGACTCCTTCTCTCGTCTCTCGTCTCGTCGTTGGCGGCCGGCGTGTGTCCGCGCCCACGCGGTTTCGAGATATGTATACGATGGTGATGATGATGATGATGATGATGATGATGCCCTTTTTTTATTCTCGCGCGCTCAAGATTACTATCTGTAAAAATCTGAGCTTTTTACTATATAGTTACCAGCACGCAAGCACGAATCGAGAATACGCGCAAGCTCAACTTGCAGCGAGGTCGCGGCGACGACGACTACTATTTGCCGTTGAAACTGAGTTATACCATCATACCTATACCACCACCATCACCACCATCACCACCACCTCCAGTTTTCCCATCACCATCCTCGTCGTAGTTGTCGACGTCGTCATCCCTTCCCATGACGACTATAGTATGACGGAGTCGGCGCTGCTGCCGTCACATGTATATATACATCCCTCCCTTTTCCCCTTACCCCCTTTCTTTTTCCATTGCGCGCATGTGTATATGTATATACGTATGACACCTATATATGAGTAATTCCACAAAAAAGGGGTAGTTATATGGTTCAAAAAAAAAAAATTTTCAAATTCGAGGTACGCTCCTGATTGAGGGCGCATTTTGT
>JAPYZE010002050.1:0-32471 GCA_030522805.1 Leptomastidea abnormis
TTTTCATTTTTTAATTAACAGTGGAAAACTGAAGTAACATGCCTAGAAAAATTAAAACATCAATTATACGAAGCTGTATCATATGAAGATCATGATGAAATGGCTATGCTATTGAGGAATGCTAAATTTGATGTGATAAATAGTGAAGATTCAAGCGAATCGCTACTTGACGTAGCTACCAGTCAGAGCGATCATATTGCTGTCGAACTACTACTAGCTCATGGAGCCGTTCCGGATTACAAGAGACCCAAACACATCTGGCTGGAGAGCACACTCTCCCGAGCTATCATGAGCGGTAATCTAAAAACTATTCAACTTTTGGTTAACCAAGGATGCGATCCGGATACCAAGTTTGATAACTTCAATGAAGATGACTTTCCACGAGAGAAACTGAAATTTCCGCAACCAATTTGTTTCAATTATTGGTACATAGTCATTGGATTTGACAATTTACCCGTAAGCATAAAAAATATCTTGACAAAATTTTTATTGTTCTCATACCCAAGATCAGCTGATTAAATAGAAAATTTTTTCTTATTAGGATTTTCAATTGCTGCTGGAGTGTAAAGGACGAAAAATCATTGACGACCAATGGAGTCAAAATATGTTGATGTTGGCTTGCAGTTTTGGCTCACTTGCGGTAATCGGTTACTTGCTGGATCAGGGCGTATCAACTGAAAGCATAGATAAAAACGGTTGGACTTGCTTATTCTATGCGATGGCTAACTGGAATGTATCTGTTGTCGAATTGCTTCTAGCTCGAGGCGCGAATATAAAGCACAAGGATTTGAAGGGGCTAACTGTTTTACATATCGCTGTAATTTATCGAAATGAAAAATTTTCATTCTTACATGACGAAATGAAAATTATTAAAACACTTATTGATCAGGGTGCCGATATTAATGCAACCGACATCAATGGCCTAACACCGATCAACACGTTTTACAGTGACAAAGGCTTTGTACGCGACCTTACCATGATTTGGGGGCTCCTTAGTCTGAGTAATATAGATTTAGCTAAGCCGGATATCAATGGTGTTACTCCCTTGCATCGAGCTGTTTCTTTCAATTATTTATATATTCACGCAAATATCCTGTACGCATTAAATGTTGATATTAATGCTCGGGACAATGAAGGCAAAACTCCGTTGCAGTCAATCGACAATTTTGAAGCGATGGTTCAGAATATTCGGTTTTTACTCGAGCATGGCGCAAATAGTGAAGGTTTATTCTATTACTCAAAAAATGGCTGGCTCGAGAAAAAAAAGCTCTTAGAAATGTTGGAAATTTATAGACTAAAAAGGAAAGTTGCTAATCTTAGCAATGATCAAAATATAGATACTATACTTCCTCGGAATTGTGTTTTTTCAGAGGAAACACGTAATAGACTCGAGGAAAAATTTTCTAAAGAAATTGGGAGGATGAAAGAGACTATACTTTGCGATAAATTGACCTACTATGATTTTTTACACGCGAAAAAACGAGCTCTTATCAAAGTTGCTAAAAGACCGGAGATGCGTGATATTTTTACCAAGAGTAAACACGGATTTTATAAATATGGAATTATGCTCTGTAAAAATTATTTGTCCGGTGAGCGGCCATTAACATCAATCGAATCTGAAGCTATGAATAATGCGGAGGAAAATCTTAATACAATTTTTAATAACAAGTTGCCGAATTTGGTTCTTTACGAAATTAAAAAGTATATTGAAATCGAAGATATGATTATATTGGATAATATGAATTTTTTTAGTTCAAACGATAATAAAAATAATGTTAATTGATCTTTTTTTAAATTAATGATATGTAGACCGTGTTTCAAAATAAATTTTTTTTCTTCAATAAATGCATTTTTCTATTTAATAAAAATTGTTGTTTTTTACACCTAAAATGTCAAAATATAAAAACTTCGTGCAAGCACATATTTAAAATGAATATAAATTAATTATAAGTATAATTTTAAATATAGTTTTTTGTATTGTTAAAAAATTATGCTACCACTCCTGTCAGAAATAAACCCCTTATCATTAAAATAAGGTTCATTTTTCACGATAAAAAGTAGAATTTTATAAGCAGCTATGAACAAGTCCCTTTTTTTTTTAAAAAAGAGATGATTTCTTTAATTTAAGAAAAAGAAATAAAACGTACATTTCTAATGATATGCTAAATGCACATTTTCCTTTCCCAAAAAATTAATGGACGTAAATAGCTGTAACGAAAAATCGGCATCAAAATATATGTAGACAAGTTTGGCTAATTAAAATAATTACATAGATCTTTGAATTTTAATAGAACGTGATGTTGCTACCTTATTTATATAAAAATATAGTTTTACGTATAATATTTTTATCATTAAATAATTCAAAACGAATGATAAAAATTTTCATCAATAAAATCAATTACTAGAAATTCTTAGTCTTAATCTAATAAACATTATATTAAAAAAATTGTAAAAGTGTTCATTTATTTATTTTTATACTTTTTAATGAAAAAAATGTAATTACGTATCAGTCAATTATTATTTCAATTAATTACATAAATATATAAATAATTATCTAAATTACTAATTATATTATTTATCCTAATACTGTACAAATCATCAAAAAATCGTACCATCAATCTTTCGTTTAAAAAACCAAATTCATTTAATCTTTGTTAAATTGATAAAATCATCTTGCTTTACTTCTTAAAATATTCAAAATTTCCAACGTTAAATCTGAATAATAGCTTTTGTAAAGTATTTGAATTCTGGAAGGAGAAAATCAAAACATATACTAGCTTAATACAGCACACACATACATACATACACACTCACACGTTGCGAATAGACTCATATTATATACCTGCTTATAAGTTCATGAGGTACAATCAGCTGTTCTCGAAAAGTCAACGTCGAAGTACGTAACGGTAGCATCGAACAATCGTCACAAGTTAGCCAAGCTCATCTCTCATTTGCTTGCCGCGTCTCGTATTCTCTTCGTATTTGTTTTATTATAAATATTCGCAAAAGTTTTATTGTGCATTTGAAGACATAGTTCATCGATAAGGTTTTATCAATTAAAAATCAATAAATTTCATGTGCCGACAAAAACATGGCTCTTGTTATTAGTAATTGTGTCAAGTGTAGTGAATTCAAATTCAATCCCTGCAAAAGAGATTGCCATAAAAGTTTTGGTATGTATATATTTCACACACAAAGATTGTATGTAATACAAAATTAGAAAATGTTTGAATTAATATATTCATATAATTATATTAAGTTATCAAAATTTTTCTGTTTTATTTTAAACTCTTATTATTTTGTTAAATGCAAATTAAGAATAACAATCGTTTTTATTTTTACACGTGTCAATATATATATCTATGCATGTTATAAAATCAAATACTATTATAAATTTAAATATTACTTATTTATTACGTAATCTTAATTAAACGTCATAATCATCAGATATCAGCACATCAACAGACGCCGAGAAGCCAAAAACTGCCAACGTTCCAATCAAGCAAGAATTCAAAGCAATTAATTTGGATGAAAGTGAAGCCTTGAAGCTATTGAGTGACAAGAGAGCTGCATTTTTAAATAAACTCCTACAGCGTGATGGCAGTAATATAAATACAATACGATATAAAGACAATCCTTTAATCGTATTTGCATGTGCCAATTGCTGTCATGGCCTAGTCAAGCTGCTAATAAAGCATGGCGTGGATACCAAGCTTCGATGTAACGAGGGAAAAAGCGCTTTGTATTACGCTATCAAGGCCGGCTGCTCGTGTGTCATTGAACTGCTTTTGAAGCAAGGCTGTGATCCTAATGAAACCGTTGACGATTTGCCTTATCTGTATCACGCTGCGATGTCATTTCACACAAAGGTATTTGATATACTTGTAATGCATTTTCTGATTTAATTTCAAGAATATGGAAAACATGATGAATAATCTTTTTTAATTCTAGTATATTTTAACGTATTTTTAAACGTTTTGTGAATAAAACTCAAATTTATTTTATTTTGCATCATACGTTAAAGCTTTTATTTTTAAGAATTTAAAACATTAATTTATTAAATTATTCTCTTTACTTTATTAATTATTTCATTTAAAATTAAAAAAAAATACTAAATCAATCATCAAAATTTTTTGTTTCATATATATAGGCAGTGCAGTGTCTGTTGCATTACGGCGCTGATATTAATATCCAAACCGAGAAAGGACCACTTTTAATGAACCTTAATTCAGAAGATCGTCAGCAAGATATTCTGAAGCTGCTCCTTGCTCACAGAGCAAATATCATCGATTGCCAAAACTTTCAAACAGCTGCCGAGTGTTTCATAAAATCCAATCAGCTGATATTGTTGAATCATTTGCTGACGTACGAAGGTGTTGGTTATTGCAGTAATATTGAATACATGAATTATGGTAGATCGCTACTGCATTTGGCAGTAAAGATAAAAAATTTTAATTGCGTAGCATATCTGCTCAACCTTGGTCTGGATGTGAATTTATGTGATGTGTGTACAGGCGAAACGCCTTTGCATTTAGCCTCTCGTATCGGTAGCGTACAGCTGATTGAATTGTTGATGTCACACGGAGCTTGGCTTTACGCTCAAAATTACCAGGGTAATACGCCTCTTGATTTTGCTGTGATCACCGGTCATAAAGATGCAATCGAGTGTTTGGAATATTGGAAGGAGATCGGTAACACAGCGACCTTCGATACTGACTTTATTACAACAAATGTATTTCGTTGTTACAAAATGCATTGCAACGATAGAGTACTCAATATCAACTGTGACAACGTTCATTGTCAACATTTGGATATTCTTAGGCGATTAGAAATCGTTAAAAAATCATTGGATAATTCTATGCCTCTTGCCGATCTCAAGATACCTGAAGTCGAGTATGTCAATAAGATAAATAGCGAAATAAAAGAGATGAAAGCTTTTGAACTTAAACCTGGAATGAATTGCTTTGATTTGTTATGCGCTAGTAAGCCCAAGCTAACTTCGATTACTATTAAACAAGGCCAAGAGTCGCAGCCTTTGGCAGAAATATATTTTAAAATTTTGCGTAAAAAATTTAGAAATTGTGATTTTTTCATTTGGAGTAGAATTATGTTAGGTGTTAGGTATGCTTCGATTTATGATAAAACTGTTGAAAGTCTTGAAATTATATGTAAGAATGAGTTTCCTTCTTTGGTAATTGAAAAAATCGTTGATTATTTAGATGTTTCAGATATGGAAATTTTGATTGAAACTGTAAAATAAGTTTATTTTGATATTTGATGTTACGTTTTTTTATTTTTTGTGTAAATTGCAATCTGTATAGTTTTTGTATCATTTTATGAGAAATATTGTTATTTTAAGCTCACTTAATATGTGTAAAAATTGATGTAATCACTTTTTTATATTTTTCATTGTTTTGTTCTTGAATTTTTTGAAAAATAAGAATTATAAATTAAATCTAATATCATCTCTTGCAAACATGACTAATTTATGTAATAGATTTTTTGATACTAAAGCTAATTTTTTTAACAGTTAATTGTGATAAAAAGTTTATTATTTTTCAACTTCTTTAATATTTTGATTATAATTTAAAAAAACTGTTTCTACATATTTATATAAACTATTTACATTAATAATATTCCTCCATTACGATAATACATGCATAGATAGATATTTTATCGAACATTAGATTATAATTTTGTGTTCATGTACTTCAAACAAAACAGCTTCAACGTTGAATGTTTTCTTAATTAAAATTTACTTAACACCTTAATTCAATGGAATTATTTATTAACTTATTTATTTATATTTATACACAAATTCAATATCCTTAAAATCTTAATAAAATAATCAATATTTGTATAATTTTTTAAAATAAAAAAATTAACACATAAGTTTTTTTTAATTTGAATTATTTTTTAATAATAACTTAGCTTAAATGCATGGTTATGGAAATAAAGAAAATCAAATAATTTTAATTTATTGCAAATCTAGGTTTATTATAAAATACTCTTTTAAAATATTTTTTTACAAAATAAATCCATATAGTCAAATGAAAATTATATTACAATAATCAAATATTAATATCAATAAAGTAAAATTAAATACTTAACATTTTCAAGCTACATGAATAGAAATAAAAATATCCTTATTTTATGAAAATCACAAAGAAAAAAATCATCAATCATAATTATTCATTTGGCAAATACCTTCAGTAATACTTTTTAACACTTGAATATTCGTCAAAGATTTATAAGCATCTGAATTGATAACTTCGTTTTGATATGATTTCGTAAAGTCTAATGCATTCATCTTAAGATTCTCTAAATTATATTGATAAGCAATTTCAAGATAATTAATAACGTTATCAATTACAATTGTTCTGATCAACTCTCCTTCGTATGCATCTTTCAGTCTAGATATCTGATATTTATCAGCAAGAACAATAACATCAATAACGTTAGACGCTACGTTTTCCACTTTACCCGTATAAATGAAGCGTAGCATCTCCTTAAGAGCCTCATACTTGCCATCATCAATTTTTACTTCACCTTCATTTTTTTCTCTCATGTCGTTAAAAAACATAGCATCGAATACAGGACTAAAGGCTGCAAGAATACATCGATGGGCAGGCAAACTTTTGCCACAAGAGGCAATCAGTTTGACATCACTCAAACGATCATTGAGAAACATTTTTTCAAATTCACTTGGTTCTGATTTGATTTCTGGTAATATTAAATTTCTGCTGCGTTTTTCGCTTTCACTCGAACAATCAATAGATTCCATAGTCATCTCAACAAAATCACATCGAATCGTAAGGCAATTATTGTCAAGTAAATTAAAAATTAAATCTTTACGATCTAAAAATAAAGAGGCACTCCAATCTTCATAATTCCAATTTAATAAATCTATTAATGAATCCCAAACCTTTTTTTTATTCTTGTCGAGTACTGATAAATAAGAACAGCAACGAATTTGATAATCGCTATCCTCTCGGCAAATACAAATTTTAGTGCAGTCCTTGTCATCTCTTGGGTGACAAACAAGATAAAATTTTACGGTTTCGGAACCAACAGTAAAAGTTGGTGATCTTAATGTAACCGCCTCGTGATCAACGTATGTGTAATTGTTAATTGTCCAATCGTAAGATAAAATTTTTTTGATCTTTACGTCTGTTTTACCGCACTGATTATTATTTGATGTACTCATTTTTTCTCTCACTTATATGTTATAAAGAACAGATTTGTTTTGATTCTTTCGAACCGATAGTATATGTTATACTTTAGTACTACTGTATCTTACTGCAAAGGATAGCGTAGATGGCTATAGAATATATTCAAAATTGAAGCGTCTATTTTATATTCTTTGCTATTTTTAATGATGCTTCTTAATATTAAATGGAAAAGATCGAAGCGTGGGGTAGAAAAATTTACCTCTCAACTGACGCTTATTTTCATTAATTTTGCTTTTTTTTTAAATTTTTTAAAATTTATATGAATCATGTTATTAAATAGAAATTTCAAATATTAAAATTCATTGATAAATAAAAAAAATTCTCGTGCAAAACATGAAACTTTGAATTTTTATTTAATTTTTTTCTGATTTTTTTTTTAAATGCACCATTTGCATAAAATTAAAAAAGGCAATGTGCATCATTACATTAATAAATTTTATATAAGTAGTACAGCTTGACAATTGAAATATATTCAAGTATTTTCTAATAAATATATGAATGTGTACTTGTGTGTGTGTATATAGGAGAGAGATTTATTCAAATGTTACACAAACAGAAATACTCATTATATACGATACACACATATATACATTGTTATTGTGTGTCGCTATGAAATTTACCGAGCAAAATCAGCTGTTTTGGGGAAAAGCAATATCAAAACACGAGTATAACAGACACAACTCGAGTTTAGTCGACCGGTAAACCTACATTATATAGCACTTAATAAAATCGCTCAGCAGTTATATCTCTCATCTATCTGTTGGTACAGCAAGATGATAATTAATTTTATTGAAAGTGTTTGTGTGATTTAAATGATGATAGACTTTTTGTGAATTATTATTTCGTTTATATTTTAAGTAGAATCTTAAAATCATTTATCTAACGCTACGTTTATCTACGTGTTTAAAATCAAGAAAATGGAAACAAAATGTTGTGTCAAGTGTTGCGAAGCAAAATTTAAGCATTGTTCAAAGTATTGCAGACGTTCAATGAGTATGTAAATTTATAATTATTAACATAATCATATGGTATTAGATTAAGATTTTGTATATTCAAAATTTTTGCTTTAAACATAAATTTTTGTTTTGGTTTTCTCTTGACTTTCGATTACACACATAAATATTAGGTCTATATACACTGTGTCTTACTCAAATCTCAAGCTCGCTTTGTTATCTTTTTTGCTTTAATATTTATAATGTTTACAGTATTGTTATTAGTATACTGTTTAGTTTTAAAATAAATTCATTTAAAAAAATTTTTAGAATTAAATAATAAAGAATAATTGAATAAACGTAGTATAAAGTAAACAATATTCGTAAATTAATGTAAATATACATATTTATCATTATCAGGAAGTATTCTAGTAAAAGAGAAAGTTACTGGCGGGCCAGTGAATGTCAAGGAGATCGATTTAGATGATAATGGATGGTTAAAATTACTCGGCAACAAAAGGTCTGCTTTTGTAAAGAAGCTAGTACATCATGATGGTATATCGATCAACAACATTCGATATCAAAACATCCCCATAATTATTTTTGCCTGCAAGGAATTAAATCATGGATTAGTAAAATTCCTTCTGAAAAATGATGCCAATCCGAATTCTTCAACTAAAGATGGTTATACTGCTATGTATTTTGCAACAAAGGCTGGTTGCACTACAATTGTGGATATGTTGGTAAAGCAGGGAGGCGATGTTAACGAGAAAGTTGATGGATCAACTTACTTATTTTATGCAGCAATGGAATATCACAACAAGGTACATATATACATTTATATAATTTATTTTATTGATTTTTTACTTGCTTAAAGTGTTGAGATCAAATTATTTTAGAATTAATCATTTTATCGCATGTAAACTGTTTATACTTATGTGTGTAATGTCAAAAAATAATATTTATTGATCGACATTTTTTAAGTAAATTATTCTTTATTTCTGTTTAATAGATGGTCCAATATTTACTCCACAATGGAGCAGATCCAGATGCTCATAGTGTCAACGGTCCTTTAATCTTCAACCTCACTTCGGATCGTCAGCAAGATATTCTGAAGCTGCTGCTTTCCCACAAAGCAGATATCAAAGATCATCAAGGCTTCTGTAGCGCTGCTGAGTATTACCTAAAATCCAATCAGCTGAAATTATTAAACCTGATCTTGGAATTTAAAAATATTGGTTACTGCAATGACGTTGAGTATACATATTATGGTAGATCGTTACTGCATGTGGCTGTAAAAATTCGCGACTCAAATATCGTTGCATACCTGTTAACTTTCGGTATGGGTGTTAATGAATGCGATGCTTGTACCGATGAGACGCCACTACATCTTGCTGCTCGTATTGGCAGTAAAGAGTTGATCGAATTATTGTTGTCACACGGGGCTTGCCTCAATGCTCAAAATTACCAGGGCAATACGCCTCTCGATCTTGCTGTGATTGCCGGTCACAAAAATGCGATAAAAAGTTTGGAAATGTGGGTGGGCGTTAGGAAAACAAATGAATTTCACGAAGAGTTTATAAAAAATAATTACTTGCGTTGCTTTAGACGCCATTTAAATATATTACCTTATAACGACGGGGAAAATATTAAATTTTATTTGAATACGTACGAATCGGATGTACGCGCTGTTTTAGTTGCCAGAAAAGGTGACTCAATGTCAATTGAGGAAGGTGACGAGAAATTCCTGGATGAAATTAAAAAGATGAAGGATTACGAACTTAAACTGGGAATTAAATGCTTTGATTTTTTGCACGCTAGTAAGCGTCAACTTTCTAAAATGACAAATATCATTAACAAAGAGTTTTTAATTGAATTGTATAAGACAGATTTGTGTTACGAATTTCCAATTTATAGAGTCATACTCTGGAAGAGAATAATAATGGGTGTTAGATATGCTTCGGTTTTTGATAAGGCGTTAAATAGCCTTGAGATTTTGTGTAAATTTAAGCTTCCTTCTTTAGTTATTGATAAGTTAATGGATATTATGGATTTTGAAGATATGCAAAGTATGATTGAAGCAACAAAAATTGAATGATTATTATTGTACGTACGTTAAAAATTTGTTAAATTACATTGTTATGCGAATTCATTGTCAACTAAACGTATTTTTTAATTACACGACTGTTTATGTAATTTTGATTTTATATTTTTAACGTATAAGATTTTTACTTTTGCGATAATTTGATTTATTTTATGATGATTGATATGAGTTGATTTATGAAATATTATGGTAACAATGATTTTAACTTGTACAATATAATTTAATTGTAATTTATTATTTGCAATGATAATTTCATGTACGATAGAAATTAGAAAGTCTTCCAACTTTATAATTTAATGTCATTGTTGTATTTCAAGTGCATTTATACAAAATGTATCATACGAAAATGTACCTTTTCTAATATTTTTATATCATTAAATAATCCAGTAAAAATGATAAAAGGATTTTTTATTTCTCGAAATATTTTTTTTAGTACTTTGATTACAATTACACTATGTTACATAATTTTACATAATATTTACATTTATCTTATTTTCTTGTAAGAGATCGCGTACTTTAAGTATTGAAAAAAGATATATTTACAAAAAAGTACAGACATCAACTTTTTTATCATTTAATAAATGTAATTGATAATATTTCTTTAGTAATATTTTGATCATGACTATTTTTAAATGTGTTCACGTTGTAATTAATTTTTTAAGACGTCTTTTTTTAATTAAAAAAATTTTTGCTAGCTAAAAGAATCATAAATGTACATACTTTAATCTATGTCTTTTTAAAGTGTCTTTTCAGAGAATATATACACTTATTAATTAGAATATGGAAAAAATTGAATGTTGATGAACACACATTAATTTCTACTTTACAATAAATTACTAAGTTATGTTTTGCATTGTTACTACTCATATTACTCATCTATAATTTTTATTAGATAAAATTGTATTTATTTAATTTAAAAAAGTGAGTATTTATTTATTTTGGTTTTTATTTCTAATAAAACAAAAAAATAAGTGATTATATTTTAAATTATTTTAATAATTAATTTTAATTAAACTACAATTATTTAAATATAATCTATAAAGTGATAATATGTACAATAACAAATTTTACATTATATTACGAATAACAAATTATTTCTTAATCCTTTAGTTTACATTTACAAATTATTATGTACTAAAATAATAATAACATTTCACATTAGCAGAAAGAAAAAAAATAACAAATATTTTACATTGATTACTAAAACGTAAAAAAAATTTTTTTATAAATAAATTTTACTTTAAAAGGAAAAAAAAAAATTATTTTAAAAAAGAAAAAAAATCACATTAGTTCGTAATCGTCATCACTATATTTTTTTTAAGTATACACAGACTAGATAGATCAATATTTTTAAAAACAAATACTCTAAACAAACTATTTTTCAAAAAAATCATTTAAAAATCATCAGCTTTCAACAAAAATCCAATAATACTGACTTTTTTAATATTTAATCTCCCCACATTTTAATTTCTTATAAATGAAATTTTATCCACTTGATATTTATTATACCAAATAAAATTCTCTTATCAATAACAAAACCTAATTAATCCTAGCAGGATTTACAACATCATCAAGAAGCCGCTCGATTCCAACATCACCCACGGTCGGTCGAAAAAGTAGCTCTTGCAATGTACGTCGACATAATGCTCGAGCTGGTGGTAGGAGTAACAGCAAGTGACCAACTCGTCCTGCTCCTCGATCTGACAGAACCGAAACTGTCTGCTCTTGTAAGGCGGTAATACGTGCTGAGTCGCATAGGCCACGTGATTCTGAAAAAAAAATTAAGTTTTGGTTTTTGATTTGATACTTGATTGTTGTTGAATTTATGAATTTTTTAATAGCAAGGAGTGTAGGTCAGGCAATAGTCAGCCTGCTAGTACAATTTTTTATGATAAAAAGTATATTAATAATTAAATAATTTGAAATGCAATAAATATTTCTAAATAATATTTAATTTTGTTTATCATATACACTGGACATTGTAATTAATTTCTACTTGTAAATAAACAAGTTGAAGTTTGATATAATTCGAACTGATCTGAATTGAGTAACACGTCAAAGAAATAAAAAAAAATAATAAAAACAAAAAACAATTCAATCAACAACAACAACAACGACAATTTTTTAGTACACATATAAATTTCAAGTCGACCTATTCACTAACATTTTGGTTATGAAAAAAAAAAATATCTAAATTTTAAATAACATTTTATCAAGTTTATTTAAAAAAAAATCTTAAAAAAAAAAGAGAACAAAATGCACTGCCTACCGCCAATTGATTATTCAAAAGCCAGAGGAACTGGTGTGGCTGAAGCTATTGGAAATTGGGGTTTTTCAAATGAAGTCGCAAGCCCCGGCCACGAGTACAGCCGTATACAATGTCTTATTGACAGAATGGCAGAACTGTAAGATTTGTTTTTTTTTACGCCTGTCATTTATTGAGGCTACGTTTTTTATTTTTAATTTAACTTTGAATTGATTTGTTCTTATATTTTATCTATAAAACATTAATACTTTTTATTATTAAAAAAAAATATAATGATAAAATAATGCTTTTAAATTTTTTGATGCAATTATAAGGTTAGCGTTCGTATTTACATTTGCCTACTCTTTTGTATTCGTATTCGCATTCGTATTCGCGTATAAACATGATAAAATCTATAAATAAAAATCGATTTATAAATGATAAATAATTCAATCAGAATAATTTTCTTTTCAGTAAAACTCCAACATGTTGTCCATCTAAGCCTCCATCTCCACGATTTAACTGTGTAGTCAACACAAAACCCAAACGAAGACACGTTAAAAAACTTGTACCTCTAATCACATATAATTCTGTGGACGAAAGGATACCAGTATCAGATAAATTTGTCATTAGAGAAGACAACGTGCATCCGGCTTACGGACGATCTTACTTTTACCAAAGGGTAAATTTTTTTTTAATATTAAATTTATTTTTACGTCAAGTGCTATAGGCGTATTTTTTGTATTTAATAAATGTATTATTGTTATTTTTTTTAGAGAGACGAATGGTACAAGCTTGGTCCATTATGTTGTCCTCAACCATCATGTCCAGCGCCGTGTTGTCCCAGTTATAAACCTTTATATTGTTACACAGGATATTGTTCATAAAAGATTCGTCGTTAAAACACAAACCACAAAAATAAAGTAAAATCAAACAAAAAAACAAGATCGATTCTTTTTTTTCTATTTTATTATATAGAAAATTCTATTCAAATTTTTTAAAAAAGGTTATCAAAAACGATAAAAAAAAACTGAACGGTTGAAAGCTAACCTCCTTTAAAAAGCACAATAGCTTTAAGACATGCATACTCCGAGTGATCGATCCTGAGTATTGCACATCTGGCAAGCAGCTCGCGTAGTCTACGCGCTTCGTCACTTAATATCTGCCTACGTTCGGCAGGTATATTAGCTGGTATTAGCTGGGATTCCTCAACTGGAAAATTCCATTGAGCTGCGGTTAAAACGAATAGCTCGCACCATGATTCCTCGAGGAGGATTGCTTGGTCTCGATATGTAAGCTGTAGATAAAAAATAAAATTATTTTTTTTATGTTTTTCATCTGATTTTGGATTAAAATTTTAAATATTAATGTTATATCGTACTTGTAAGAAAGACGATATACTTCTTGGCCATTTGATAGCTAAGAATAATAATTTCGCTGCAAATTCGTAAACGTTCTCGGCTGGTAAAAGTGAAAAATTTGCAGTTTGATTCTCTGATACTGACGTGCATATTAGAGGAGCTACGAGTCGGTTAGACACATGGTCATCTGAAACTATTGTTTTAATCTTAATTTTTTTATTTTAAAAAAATTTAGTTTTATTAATATAATTTATAAAACTGTTTAGTTTTTTAATTATTCTTTCATTAATTTATTTTAATAAAAAATCTCAACTATTACTAGTATAAAAAAAATTGTCATCTGACTTATAATAATAATAAAAAATAAAAAAATTATCAAAACAAATTAAAAATCCTCTATCCTCACCCTTTTTAAACTGTAGTCTATCATTACCCGCGGCAGCAGCTTCCTCAGAACTTGTCACCTCATCCTCTTTGCCAGCGGAGCTTGACAAGGGCTCAGGCGCAGAGCGTGACATAAAGTGCGCAGCTGTCGTCAACCGTAGCAGGTCACCTGGATCTATATCAAAGTTTTTCTCTTAACTTCACATCTTTTTTTTCTCACACCCACATATTATTTTCTAAGCAATATGTCAAAAAGTATGTCATCAATCATTCGCTTATCCTTCGCTCCACATTTACGTAGGTACCATTGGAATAATCATGCTAATCACTCGATATGCTAAAATAATCAATAAAAAACCCAACATACAAAACTTACTTTCAGAAATAGGTGGAAACGCCGGCATCGCAGGTTTAAAAGAAAAAAATGCCGGATATAATAGTGGATGATAGGGTGCGGCTGCTGCCGCTGCTGCTGCGGTATTATAAATACATCCAGCGGATGGATAAAGTGTAGTTGTTGGTACTGCTGTTGGCGGTTGATGATGCTGATGTTGATGATGTTGAGTCTTACGCGTCGGTCCAAATGCTGTCATTGCTACGCTTGTACTACGTGGTGCTCGCTCATGCTGTACTGCTGCAACGCGAGTATGTTTTTGATTTAGAATGATATGTTTCTTTTTTTTTTTAGTGAAGATTGATTTTTGATGAAATTATATGAAATTTAATTATAGAGACGTAGGTGTAGTATTGATTTGTGCTGTTAATCATTTCGTTGTGAACGATTAAATTTTTTTTTGTATTTTAGACGTATATTTATGTAAAAGATAACAAATTTTTTTTAAATTTTATTTTCTATGTTAATTTTATTTATTTTTAAATTACACGATACTGATTCAAATTTTTTAACGCACAAACTCAATACATATTTTTTCAATATCCTCCCTTTCCAAGACATCATCCACACTCTTTTTCTCACTCTCTATTTCCAATAGGCACTGTACAAGAAAAGCATCTCCAGTAAATCCTCTCCCTTACCCCCTCATCGTCATCATCTAAACTATACATCTAAAGAGCTCCAAACCAACAACAACGATGACACCGCCTCTTAATGGCCCGTGCATATACACACACTCAATCCGATCCTTATATACACTATATCCTACAAACATCGCTAATTGATATCTCAATGCAATCAAGTGTTTATCCAACGACCCAACCCACCCCTTCACGTTCTAGCTGCTTTCTCTCTCTCTCTCTCTCTCTCTCTCTCTCTCTCTCTCTCTCTCTCTCTCTCTCTCTCTCTCTGTTCATCCCCCTCCCTTTTTTTCTCTCAGATTTTGCGTTCTGTTTACAGAAGCTGTGCCACTGACACTTTGGATATATACTCGAATTTCATCCCCCCCATCGACGCGTTTTTCGATCGCTTTTCCTTGCAACCGTATATTGAGTGTGTTTGCTTTTACTAGCGCTATGTATGACCACATATTTATAATCGCAACCTTGATGTGCTTATATGTGTATGTGATTGTGTTTGATGAGAGGCAGTAGTGTATATGACGACTGTATATATTCAGTACAGAGTATGAATTTCTGCATTCGACGATCGATGATTTTAGTTTCATTTTTCAAGGGGTAGAGGGAAGGTGTGGAGATGAACTGGCTTGATTCAATTTGTCTTGACGTTTGTGGATTGTAGGGGATAAAAGGAAAAAAAAAGAGAAAATGGTAAAGAAAGTAATTGAACAGAGCTTGAGTGGATGAAATTTTAGATATCGTTACGAGTGGGAGCTTGTTAATGAAATATTTATTATGGTATGTATATAAGAGAGAAAATAAGTGTATGCGTAATGGTTTCGAATTAAATTAATGGTGTTGTCTATATTTAAATTTCAGATCAAATTGCTTTATTCTTGTTTATCTTTTTTTTTTTTTAATAGCATTAAATTTAAATGAAGCTTACCGTCCCTCTTCATATTAACTTGCAAACATTTAGTAAATCGGCAAGCTTGACATTGATTTCGACGAGATACGTCGACAATACACCGTCCGTTTTCTTTGCACACGTAATCCAAATTTCTGTTATTGCCAACAAAAAAACGTAAAATCTTAAATTTTTTTTATTTAAAAATTTTTTGTGTGTGTAAACAAAAAAAACTAAAAATAATTGAATTATTTAAATAGGTATAATATCATTTGAAAATTTTTAACTAAAATTTACTATTACCTTGCAATCCTGCGGATCGAACGTTTGAAAAATCCACGACAACCGTCGCAACTTGGTACTCCGTAATGTTTTCCAGAAGCTTTGTCACCACATACTTTACATAAGGTCTCTCCTCGGCTACTCTCCTCCATTATTTAATATCTAATCCTGCCTCTCAACAGTATAACTTTATTGCAAGATGTCTTTAGTAAATTTGTTCGCCAGGTAATGAGTAGACTTAATTTCTGAAATAAAAAAATTTGGTTTAAATTTTGAACTTAACCGATATAATTGAAATTGATTTTAAGTATAGATTTAAAATAAAATTATTAGTAATTTTAAAAATGAATTTATTATAGAGACCATAATGAGTCATTAAAATTCTTGAACAAAAAAAATTTGGTCTGAAAAAATAGTCATAAAAAAACATCAAATAAAAGTGAAATGTTAAAAAGTGTGACAATTAGCCAAGATTGTCCTGTTAATCTTTAAAAATATTTTATCTCAAATGATTTAAAAAAAAAGTGTCAAATTTTATCCACCACCTTCAAATAATTATTTAATTAACGATTCCGTCGTATAAAGCTGCATTCACAGTAGCATGTAACCTCGCGCGCTCCCGTGGGATTTTGCGCGCTCACAAACCTCCTTTTCTCTTTTTTGCGTATTACTTATGCCAAGTATTTTTAAGGTTTTCAAACACCTTAGGCTGCTCCACGCAAACGGCAGAAGAATATTGGGGGAAAAGAAATATAACATTGCGAGTATATCTGTAGCTAGTGAAATAAGAAGGAATAAGGAAAAATAAGAAGTCGTAACTGTCGCTTTATTTCTCCTTATTCCTTCTTATTCCTCCTTATTCCTCTTCCTCTATTCTTCTGTCATTTGCGTGAAACGGCCTTTAGTCATAATGGGTAAGTAATTTGTTTTTAGTTACTCCCTCAGTGAAATACAAGTCAGTTGAATTTTTACAGCCTTGCAATTTGATTTTATTTTAATAAATAAATTTATTTCAACTACATTAACTAATCAATAACTCTATTTAATAATAAAAAATCCTGAGTACGTATTTCAAAAGGAAAAAGAGCGTCCATGGGTCTCCGGAGCTTAGATAGCGTCTGACGCTGAATTTTCATTATGAGTAAATACATCTATTTCTCCTTACTCATTGAATAAAATCCAAATCAGTTGAGTTTATGCACCACTACCATTTGATTTTATTAAACAAATTTATTCGCTCAATTAGCAGCTGAAATGTCCAATGAGGTAATTAAACTTATTATACATAGATAATTTCATGTCTTTTCAAAAACTTATATTAAATTTTTTTCTTTTCGTAAATAACAGTGGAAAACTATACCAACACGACTAAAAATATTAAGACATCAATTATACGAAGCTGCGTCAAAAAAAGATCATAATAAACTTTCTAAGCTGCTACGCAATAATCAATTTGATGTGATAAATAATGAAGATTTAGGCAAATCAGCACTTGACGTGGCTGCCAGTCGTGGCGATTATATTGCTGTCGAACTACTACTAGCTCATGGAGCCATTCCGGATTATAAGAGACCTAAGCATGTTTGGACAAAAAGTACGCTTTCTCGGGCTGGATGCGATCCGGATACTGAACTCGACGACTTCAGTGAAAATAAACCGAAGATTCCAGAAACAATTTGTTTTAATTATTGGTATAAAATTGTTCAATCTAAAAATTTACCCGTAAGTACAATAGATATTTCAATAGTATTCCTTTTTTTCTCATACTTGAGATTAGCTAATTAAATAGAAATTTTTTTTCTTCTTACTAGATTTTTCAATTGCTATTAAAGTGTAAAGGCCGAAAAATCGCTAACGACAAATGGAGCCAAAATATGCTGTTATTGGCCTGTTGCTTGGACTCGCTCGCAATAATCAGATTCTTGTTAGATCAGGGCGTATCGATAGAAAGCACCGATGATAACGGTTGGACCTCTTTGTTTTATGGATTACTTAATGAGAACACCTTCGTCATCGACTTGCTTCTTGATCGAGGTGCAAATATCAACCACAAGGATTTTAAAGGCTATAGTGCCTTGCACATCGGTGTACTTTATCAAAAAAGACTTATTAAATCACTTATTAATCGGGGTGCTGATATTAACGCAACCGACATCAATGGCCTAACACCAATCAACATGGCATTCTCCGAAAAGCCTACAGGTGTAGTTATTATCTGGACATTGTTAATGTACCAAGATAAAATCGATCTTGCTAAACCAGACATCAATGGTGTAACCCCCTTGCATCGCGTTGTTTTTGCACATTCTATATTATTGTTCAGATGCATACTCTACGCTTTAGATGTTGATATTAATGCTAAAGACAATATGGGCAAAACACCGTTGCAATCAGTTAACAACTCTACCTTTACATTCAATATATTGTTTTTGCTGCAGTTTGGCGCAAACAGCAAAGATTTGTATTACTACTCAGAGAACGGCTGGCTCGAAAATGTAGATTTCTTGAACATGTTGGAAATGTACACTATACTGAGAAGTGTTGCAAATCTCAGCAATGATATAATTATAGATACTATTCTTGCAGATAAATGTGTGTTATCGGGAGAAAGACGTGATAATCTCATTGTAGAATGTTCTAATGAAATTAAGAGGATGAAAGAGACGATGCTTTGCGATAAATTGACCTTTTACGATTTTTTACACGCGAAAAAACGAACTTTCATCAAAGTTGCTAAAAATCCTGGAATGCATGAAATGTTTACGAAGAATACGCATGAATTTGATACATATCAATTTATGCTCTGTAAAAATTATTTATCCGGTGCTCGACCATTAACATCAATCGAATCAAAAGCTTTGAATAACGTAGAAGAAAATCTTGATGTAATTTTTAAAAATAAGTTACCGAATTTGGTTACTTACAATATCAAAAAGTATATTGATATCGAGGACATGATAATTTTAGATAAAATAAATACTATTTAGATATTGACTGATTATTGTTTAAATATTTATTGTTGACGGTAACTCATGCTCTCTTAAAAAAAGGGAGAGAGAGAGAAGTAAAATCCTTTTTTTGGCTTACATACTAACCATTGATTGGATTTATTAAGAAGAGCTATATTAGCGCCAGGCGTGGCAAGTAGAAGTGTACGTATTTTATTAATATTTCAAAATTGATTATATATAATAATTTAAAACCTTCTACTCACCACAAATCATTATTTTTTTAAATTTTTTGTTTCTTTTTGACAGTCATATATCGTCTCAAATATTATGAAAAAAAAAACATACATGTCAAATTTTATAAACCGTCTATATGATTATTTAATTAACTACTAGCTCGATTACACAGCGCGCTGCACCAGCACGCAATACTTTTTAATATTAATAATTTTTTTTAATTTGTACCATAAATTTTAACATTCTTTTCTTAAATATAAGTAAAAAAAAAAAACAAAAAAATTATCATTACGGATGATGCTTAGCGAGGCTTGCTTGGATAAAGCGAAGCAGGCGTACAAAAATAGCAGTTTGTGCTGGCTCAGCAGATGATGCCCGTATACAGCGAGATCCGGCTGCGTTGCTTTCCCGACGTGGCGACGACTTTTACAACTGTAATTAATAAAGGACATAAGTTTAACTACAAAAACGTCTTATACCATTATTTAATTGGCAACCGCTGATCTGGAGAACTACCCGACGTCTACATCTAATTAACCCATTTCTATCTACCCCTGTTATATTATCATCAAAAATAATTATTAGGAAAATAATTTTAATAAATTAAGTTCTTATTGGCACATTGATGATAATAATTCTAATAATAATAATAATAAAAAGTTAGTACTAAAATAGTATATTATGCACCAAGGGGCAAAAATGAGCTTTTATGTCTGAGGATGAAGTTTACTGCACGAGCGAAGCAAGGGTTAAATGCCTTAACGCTAAAAAATGACTTTCCCTACAGTGTCGAACGATATTTTATTCCCAGAGAGCCTAAAAATCATTTCCAAATCGCGATTTTTAGGCTCGAGGGAATAAAATATATTACTATAAGTAAAATAAAATGTAAAACTAATTCAAAATTTATGTAAGACATTAAATTATCATTGAAGTAATTTAAAGAATCTAACATGGTTATTCAAACTCATTTCATTATTACCTTAATTTTCGACAATATTAATGCGAAAAAAGCCGTGTGTACTTATTTCGAAAGGAAAAAGTGCGTCCGTGGGTCTCAGGAGCTTATTGTTAGATAGCGTCTGACGCTAAATATTCATTATGAGTATATACATCTATTTCTCCTTACTCATTGAATAAAATCCAAATCAGTTGAGTTTTTGCACCACTACCATTTGATTTTATTAAACAAATTTATTCGCTCAATTAGCAGCTGAAATGTTCAGTAAGGTAATTAAACTTATTATACGTATATAATTTCATTTCTTTTAAAAAACTTATATTAAATTTTTTTCTTTTAAATAACAGTGGAAGACTATACCAACACGACTAAAAATATTAAGATATCAATTATACGAAGCTGCGTCAAAAAAAGATCATAGTAAACTTTCTATGCTGCTATGCAATAATAAATTTGATGTGATGAATAATGAAGATTTAGGCAAATCAGCACTTGATGTGGCTGCCAGTCAGGGCGATTATATTGCTGTCGAACTACTACTAGCTCATGGAGCCATTCCGGATTATAAGAGACCTAAGCATGTTTGGACAAAAAGTACGCTTTCTCGGGCTCGCTCTTAGTTCCATTCAATTATTGGTATAAAATCGTTGAATTGGACGCCTTATCCGTAAGCAAAAATTTTTTTACTTTGAATTTTTTTTTTATAATCAAATTTTAGCTCAATTAATTATTAGACTGATATTATGCATTTCAATGCCTCAGTCAAAGAAGAGCACGATTTGCACGAATACTAGCGCAACTCTGCTTAAAATAATAAATCGTTAATTAATTAGGTATACCTTACTCAAGTGCTCTAAATAAATTTAATTATACATTTCATAATACAGTAGCACTCTATTTAAACTTTAAAAAATCTATTAGTGATAAAAATTTTGTGTTTAGCTCTGCGAGTTGCGTTAGTACTAAATCCAGCGCAGCAAAGTGTGCTAGCGTTCATCCACGATTCGGAGTTGGTCTATGGATATAATACATTTTTTATCTTTTTTATTTGTGTTATTAGGTTTTTCAAATGCTACTAGAATATAAAGGCCGTAAAATTGTCAATAATACATGGAGCCAATCAATTTTGATTTTGGCTTGCACAATGAACTCGTTGAGAATAATCAATTACTTGCTGGACCAAGGCGTATCGATAGAAAGTGCCGATGGAAACGGTTGGACCTGTCTATTTTATGCAATTAAATTCAAGCGTTTATCTGTCATCAAATTGCTTCTTGCTCGAGGCGTTAATTTGAAGCACAAGGATTATAAGGAGCAAGGTGCCTTGCATATTGCTGTAGATTGTATGAAAAAAGGAACACCACCCAGATATTTAGAAATTATTGAATTACTCATTGATGAGGGTGTCGATGTTAACGCAACCGACATCAATGGCCTAACACCAATCAATATGGTTACCACGGGCACGTTTCAATATGAGAGTATTATAAGTTGGCTATTGTTGGGCCAACATAATATCGATTTAATCAAGCCGGATGTCAATGGTATCACCTTCTTGCATCGTGCTGTTTCTGGAAGATTTTTATTAGTAAACATACAAAATCTGTACAAGTTAAATTTTGACATGAAATATTGGTACAATACGTACTTTTGTAAAAGATCATCGCAGCCTTGTAGAGATTTTACCATTAAAAACAATATATCGATAATGCTTGAGTTAGGTGCAAATGTTGAAGATTTATTCTGCTGCTCAAAGTATCTCTTGCTCAAGACTACATATTTCTTGAAAATTTTGGAAATTTATCGACTAAAAAGGAAAGTTGCAAATCTTAGCAATGATCGGAACGTAGATACTGTACTTGCTAAGAGTTGTGTGCTTTCAAAGGAAGAAAATGCTAAACTTGTTGAGATATTTTCAAATGAAATTGAGAGGATGAAAGAGACACAACTTTGCGATGAACTAACCTACTATGATTTTTTACACGCTAAAAAACGAGCTCTTATCAAAGTCGCTAAAAGATTTGAAATACGTAAAATGTTTATAAAAGATGATCATAAATTTGCTATGTATGGATTTATGCTCTGCAAAAATTATTTATCTGGTGTGCGACCATTAACATCAACCGAATCTAAAGCTCTGAAGGATGTGGAGGAAAATCTTGATGTAATTTTTAATAATAATTTACCAAATTTGGTTACTTACAATATTAAAAAGTATATTGAAATAGAAGATATGATGACTTTAAATAAAATAAATACTATTTAGATATTGACTGATTATTGTTTAAATATTTATTATTCACGGTAACTCGTGCGTTCGAGAGAGAGAGAGAGAGAGAGAGAGAGAGAGAGAGAGAGAGAGAGAGAGAGAGAGAGAGAGAGAAGAAGATCCTTTTTTTGGCTTACATACTAACCATTGATTGGCTTGATTACGAAAAGCTATATTAGCGCCTGGCGTGGCAAGTAGAAGTGTACGCAGTCTACTACATGTACTTTATATACATTATTTCTATGAATTATAAGGTCCAAAAGTTAAAAAAAATAAGTAAGAATGTCATTTTGTATAATAGCAAAACATTGAAAAATGGTTTATTAATAAAAAATTTTATTAATATTTCAAAATTAATTATAAATAATCTAACACCTCTCCTACTCATCACACATTATTATTTTTTAAAAATTTATTTTTTCTTTTTGACAGTTATATATCGTCTCAAATATTATGAGAAAAAAAAATACATATCAAATTTTATCAACCGTCTTTGAATAATTATTTAATTAACTACTAACTCGATTACACAGCGCGCTGCGCGCACTCTTACTTTTATTTAATATATAACAATCTAAATTTGAACTTTCCCGCCTATTGAGCTTCTCACCTCACTGATTGGTCAAACGTCAACCAATCACATCATGAATAAACTGACGTCTAGTTCATCTTTTTTTATGTATTGTATATAGGAATAGGATTCCTTCGGTAAGAAAATAGGAACAAGCGTACGTGGGTCAGGAGCTCAGATTCTCAGATAGCGTCTGACGCTTGAGGTAGTATGGTCGCGAAATAAATTTCTTAGAATTTCGCTGAAACTTTGCAAATATAAGTTTCTTTTAATCCCTTTATATGTGATTAAAATTTCAGTATCGCTTACGTACCAATAACGGAGATATTTCATTGCAAAAAATCAACTTTTTTAATACGTAAGCCTTATCTCGCCTGTCTTTAAACGACACATTTTTGTGAATTAAAAAAAAGTGTACTTAGAATTTGTTAAAAAAACTAGTATTTGGTATATAACGGTACTACGAATATTACCTAAAAAAATTAATACATTTATCCAAGCTAATTTTTAAATAAAACCGTTTATAAGTTATTTTCCTATGTGATTAGTATATCTATATATGTTACCCTGTACAACTGTGATTTCTATAACATCTCAATTTTTGCTTTATACTATTATTATATAGGTTTTAAACTAATTATTATTGAATATTATTATGATTTGAAACGTTTTTAACGCAAGTTATGCTTAATGTAAATGTTTTTACGTTTTGAGGTTAAGTTTTGGCACCCAAACTATCTTAATTTTCATTATTTATATCTATTTCTTTTTACTCTCTCAATAAAATGCAACTCATATAGTCAGTTATATGACAGTTTGGTTCATATAATTTTTGTAACATTTTTATAAAAGATTATTTTGACAAGTCGTGCAAATTAATACAACATAATTTGTATTAATTGAACTTTATTAAAATTAAAGTTTTATATTTATTATGAACACAAAAAGTAAAAATTTTTTATTTGTCAATATAATAATTGACATTTTCTTATTATACATTTTTTTTAGAAATAAACATATTCGCATAATTTAGCAGCAACAATTTGAAGTTAGGTAAGTAAACTTATTATACATATCTAATTTAATTTCTTTTAAACGATATTTATTTATTTAATTTTGTAGATAATAGTTAAATGTTTATCCAAAATGATTAGAAATCTAAGTTTTCAAATATACAAAGCTGCGTCAAATCAAGATCATGATGAACTGGCTATGCTGATGAGCAATGCTCAATCTGATGTGATTAACAGCGAGGGTTTGCGTAAATCGGCACTTGACGTATCTGCCAGCCAGGGCGATTACATTGCTGTCGAACTACTACTAGCTCATGGAGCCGTTCCGGATTATAAGCGGCCCGAACATGTTTGGCCAAAGAGTACGCTTTCTCGTGCTATCATGAGCGGCAATCACAAAGTTATCGAGCTTCTCGTTAACCGTGGATGTGATCCGGATACCAAACTCGACATTTTCAGTAAAGATAACAGGAGACGAGATAATTCGCAGATTCCACAAACAATTTCTCACAATTATTGGTATAAAGTCGTTGAACGTAACTATTTATCCGTAAGCATAATAAATATTATTTCACTATCATTTTTTTCTCACACTTAAGATTTGCTAATTAAATAGAAATTTTTATTTTTTGTTATTAGATTTTTCAATTGCTGCTAAAGTGTAAAGATAGGAAAATCATCAACGACAAATGGGGCCAAGATATGTTGATGTTGGCTTGCTATTTAGGCTCATATGCGATAATCGATTACTTGCTGAGTCAGGGAGTATCAACTGAAAGCATAGATGAAAACGGTTGGACCTCTTTGTTTTATGGAGTGGCTAACAGGAATATAGATGTCATCGAATTGCTTCTTGCTCGAGGTGCAAATATCAACCATAAGGACTTCAAAGGGTGTAATGCCTTGCATATTGGTGTGCTTTATCAAAAAAGTAATAACTCACTTCTGAAAAAGGGACAAAAAATTCTTAAATTATTTATTAATAAGGGTGTCGATATTAACGCAACCGACATCAATGGCTTAACACCAATCAACATGGCTTTCACCGTTAAGATTGCAGATGTTTGTATAATCTTTTATTTACTGAGCCAGGGTAATATCGATCTTGCCAAGCCAGATATCAATGGTGTTACTCCCTTGCATCGAGCTGTTTCTGTAAACTCTTTGTTAACGTACAAAGACTTACTGTACGCATTGGATGTAGATATTAATGCTCGTGACAATGAAGGCAAAACTCCCTTACAGTCTATCAATAACTTTGACACGATTCGCAATATATGGATTCTGCTCCAATTAGGCGCTGATAGCAAAGATTTGTATTACTACTCAAAAAACGGCTGGCTCAAAAATAACTATTTTTTGAAACTGTTGGAAAAACATAGACTACAGAGAAAAATTGCAAATTTTAGTAATGATCTAAATATAGATAATATACTTGCAGAAAAATGCGTGTTATCGATAGAAGAACATGATGAACTAATTGAAGAATTTTCTAAAGAAATTGAACAAATGAAAAAGACGATACTTTGCGATGGGTTGACTTACTACGATTTTTTACACGCGAGAAAACGAGCTTTAAGCAGAATCGTTAATCCTGGGATGCATGAAATGTTTACCAAGAGTAAACATGGATTTTATAAATATGGAATTATGCTCTGTAAAAATTATTTGTCCGGTGCGCGGCCATTAACATCAAACGAATCTAAGGCTATGAATAATGTAGAAAAAAATCTTAATGTAATTTTTAATAATAAGTTACCGAATTTGGTTACTTACAATATTAAAAAGTATATTGATATCGAGGATATGGTGATTTTGGATAATATGTAATTGTTTAGATCAAATGATAATACAAATAATTATTTAGTCTGCGCAAATAATTTTGTAAATATATTCCCATAAAATTTCCAACCAAAAAAATATTATACATTAAATAAGAAAACATCAACATTAATAAGAGCTTTACTTGCAAAGAAGCTTAAGGTTTTCATTCCACACCACACATTTCCCAGTATCAGTCTAATAATGCTTTAAACGCCAAAAAATAAAATAAAATAAATAAATAAATAAAAGTCAAAAAATAAAACATTAAGATTCTTTTGGCTGACTACAGCACAACATACACCCATAAAACTCAGCTGTAAGTCCGTCAAGCTTAGCCCTTTCCACAAAGAACTGGCGCACTATGAGCGACCTCGCTTCGATCATGTAACGTTAAGAAAACTGTGTAGGTGTGGTTGTATGGCTGCAAATTCATGCTTGGCGACTACTGCACCAACACGTAATAGTTTTTAATATTAATAATTTTTTTTAATTTGTACCATAAATTTTAACATTCTTACCTAAAGTATAAGTAAAATAAAAACAAAAAATTATCATTACGGATGATGCTTAGCGAGGCTTGCTTGGATAATGCGAAGCAGGCGTACAAAACCATATAAGTTTGTGCTGGCTCAGCAGATGATGCCCGTATACAGCGTGGTCCGAGAGGACTACCCGACGTCTACATCTAATTAACCCATTTGTATCTACCCCTGTTATATTATCATCAAAAATAATAATACGAAAAATAATTTTAATAAATTAAGTGCTCATTGGCACACTGATGATAATAATTCTAATAATAATAAAAAGTTAGTACTAAAAATATATTACTATAAGTAAAATAAAATGTAAAACTAATTTAAGATTTTTAAAACATATTAAATTATCATTGAAGTAATTTAAAGAATCTAACATGGTTATTCAAACTCATCTTATTTTTACTTTAATTTTTGACTAGATTTATAACTAATCAATAACTCCATTTACTAAGAAAAAAACCATGAGTACGTATTTCAAAAGGAAAAAAGCGTACATGGGTCAAGAGTCAAGAGTTTGGATAGCGTCTGACGCTTAATTTTCATTATGAATAAATACATCTCTTTCAATAAGTTGCAAATCAGTTGAGTTTTTGCACCACTACCATTTGATTTTATTAAACAAATTTATTTGCTTAATCTGTAGCTGAAATGTCCAATGAGGTAATTAAACTTATTATACAAAGATAATTTCATTTCTTTTAAGTAAATTGTATTTAATTTTTTTTTCTTTTCATTTTTTAATTAACAGTGGAAAACTGAAGTAACATGCCTAGAAAAATTAAAACATCAATTATACGAAGCTGTATTGAACTGGCTATGCTATTGAGAAATGCTAAATTTGATGTGATAAATAGTGAAGATTCAGGCAAATCGATACTTGACGTAGCTGCCAGTCAGGGCGATTATATTGCTGTCGAACTACTACTAGCTCATGGAGCCATTCCGGATTATAAGAGACCTGAACACATCTGGCCGAAAAGCACACTCTCCCGAGCTATCATGAGCGGTAATCTTAAAACTATTCAGATGCTCATTAACCAAGGATGCGATCCGGATACCAAGTTTGATAACTTGAATGAAGATGACTTTCCACGAGAGAAGAAACTAAAAATTCCGCAACCAATTTGTTTCAATTATTGGTACATAGTCGTTGGATTTGACAATTTACCCGTAAGCATAAAAAATATCTTGACAAAATTTTTATTGTTTTCTTAACCCAAGATTAGCTAATTAATAAGAAATTTTTATTTTTTTTGTTATCAGGAGTTTCAATCGCTGCTGAAATGTAAAGGACGAAAAATCATTGACGACCAATGGAGTCAAAATATGTTGATGTTGGCTTGCAGTTTTGGCTCATGTGCGATAATCGATTACTTGCTGGATCTGGGCGTATCAATAGAAAGCACCGATGAAAACGGTTGGACCTATTTGTTTTATGGAGTGGCTAACTGGAATATAGATATCATCGAATTGCTTCTTGCTCGAGGTGCAAATATCAACCATAAGGACTTCAAAGGGTGTAATGCCTTGCATATGGCTGTACTTCATCAAAAAAGTAACATCTCATTTTACGTAAAGGGATCAGAAATTATTAAATTACTTATTAATCAGGGTATCGATATTAACGCAACCGACGTCAATGGCTTAACACCAATTAACATGGCTTTCACCGACAAGTCTACAGATCTTATTATGATCTGGCTGTTTCTGAGCCAGGGTAAAATAGATCTTGCCAAGCCAGATGTCAATGGTGTTACTCCCTTGCATCGAGCCGTTTCTGTAAACTCTTTGTTAACACACAAAGACTTACTTTACGCATTAGACGTAGATATTAATGCTCGGGACAATGAAGGCAAAACTCCCTTACAGTCAATCAATAACTTTGAAACGATTCGCAATATTGAGTTGCTGCTCGAGTTTGGCGCAAATAGCGAAGGTTTGTATTACTACTCAAAAAACGGCTGGCTCGAGAAAAAAGAGCTCTTAGAAAGTTTGGAAAGGTACAGTCTAAATAGAAAAGTTGCAAATTTTAGCAACGATCTAATTATAGATACTATACTTGCAGAAAAATGCGTGTTATCGGTAGAAGAACGTGCTGAACTCATTGTAGAATGTTTTAATGAAATTAAGAGGATGAAAGAGACGATACTTTGCAATGAGTTGACTTACTACGATTTTTTACACGCGAAAAAACGAACTTTTATCAAAGTTGCTAAAAAACCTGAAATGCGCGATATTTTTACCAAGAGTAAACACGGATTTTATAGATATGGTTTTATGCTCTGTAAAAATTATTTATCCGGTGCTCGACCATTGACTCTTATTGAATCTAAGGCTATGAATAATGTAGAAGATAATCTTGATGTAATTTTCAACAATAAGTTACCGAATTTGGTTACTTACAATATTAAAAAGTATATTGATATCGAGGATATGATAACCTTAGATAAAATAAAATTTTTCGAATCAAATAATAATATACATAATTGAATTAATTTTTTGTTGAAAAAAAATTTTCTAATTATATAGATGTCATTTATGATTATTTTATCCCTCTCAAAAAATCTTTGTATTTTTGTAATTTGATTTTACCATTTAAAAGAATATTTAACAGAAACTAATACAAATTTATAATTAATTTATTCAGATAAATAATAAAAATCACGAACAAAAAAATTTGTTTGTCTAAAAGCATTTGAATACTTCTGGGACATAACAGACATGAAACGTCAAATACTTGACTTTGCTGACACAATGTGTCGATAATACTGTAACCAGTAATCAGACGCCATTTTATAAGAAAAGCACATTCGTTCTCCTAAGTCTTCACCTTTCAACCATTTTTTCCAGAAATATTAAGCTTGACGTAGATAACAATATTTAGGCTGCAATTAATTTTGTAAAAATATTCTCATAAAATTTCGAATCTACCACACGTTAAATAAGAAGATATTAACATTAAAAGCTCTACTTGCAAAAAATGCATTACACTCCACACATCTTCTAGTATCGATCTAGCTTAAAACGTCAAAATCACAATTAAAAATATAAAAAAAAATAAATAAAGCATTAAGGTACTCTTTGCATGTTACAGTACAACCTACAACCTGTACAACCCAGCCGCAAGTCCGTCAAGCTTAGCCCTTTCCACGAATAACCGGCGCACTATACGAGCAGCCTTGCTTCGCCGTCGATTTCTCTTTCTCTCTCCCTACAATTACGCGCTCGGCGACGCAGCTGCATACTTTATGAGGTAATGAGGGAGCTCGATGGTCGCCACACATTGCTCATGTTCTCTCTCTTCCTCCCTCCCTCTCTCTCTCTCTCTTTTTCTCTTTATATACTCGCGTATCTAGAATAAGCAAGTATGTACAAGCTCAGAATGAGAAAACCGCGAAATGTGTATGTACTTGGAGAGCTTATTTTCGCAAAGTTTGATGACTATATCATTGGATGACTTTTTTTTTCGATTGCAGATTAAGGAGTTTGATGGTTGAGATGCTTGATATATTGTCATTGACTTTTTTATTTGTAGCTGAAGTTTTAATGATAATATTGGAATAGAAAAAATACAATTCTATATTCTTTTTTTTTTTAATTTTAAGTAGAGCTTATTTCATTTAACACTTACACATACCAATTTTTTAATCATTTTGATATATCAATGAAATTTCAAACTTGTATCTCACAAATTCCTCAATAATTCAGAAATCAGTAGCCGCAAGGCAGACCATACAATTCGAATCGACATACCCAAGATCTGGCTTCTTGGCCTTATCCCCCAAAAAACTCTTGGTAAGACGAAAAAAGAGAAAGATAGAACCATAGAATCTCAAATACGACACGAGAAAAAAAAAGAGAAAAACGTGTAAGCGACGCGTAGTGGATATGTACGTCTATGGATGTGGTGGTAAGCGGTAAAAGCTTGAGAGATACAAAGTCGAAGGGGAGCGAGTATAGAAGACATGCTCCTTCGATTTGACGGCTTCGACCGCGCGACAATACGTTTCCAAGTGGAAAAGCTTGCTTGTGTATTGGGAAGGTATGAGGTGATATGTACTTGGATATCTTCCCGATGACATGTATTTTCTGGCTAAGCTTAAAGAATGTGCGTCTGCTACTATCTTCTTTTATTTGATCAGTCTGAGTTGAGCTTGCGAATAAAAAATTTTACAAAATTTAATTATTATGTTTTTATCTTATTGTGTTGTTTTGAAATTCACCTTTTCAATAACGATAATAAATCAATCGTTATCTTTGATGATGATTCAAAAAAGGTTTTTTTTATGAATTCTTTGTTTTCAATATGAGCTTTCAAGTATACGTGTATTAGCGAAGAACATAAGTCATAAGTACGGTAATAAAATCGAAGGGTGACGAAGCTATGCTACGCGCATGTGCCCCCGAGGACGATTTGTCATAATATTTTCATTGACGACATGGCGTTTGACGAGTTTGCTGTCGAAACCTCGTACCCTTCGAAGTCGACTTTATATATTATATATAGTATATATTGAGAACTCTGGCCTCGAGCTTACTTTTATTATTTTCGCTTGCTTTTTCTTTCTTAAAAGAAGAGGCTTTAAGCTATTGATGATGTTAAGAGAAAAGAATTATTTGTTTGAGGAATTTTGATAAGTATTGGAGCAAATAGGAAAGTTTAATTGATATCTATTTTTGTGGCATTTGATAATATTAATTTATTTGAAATAGATAAATTTATATTGGAAATTATAATGTTTATAAATATTAAAAATTATTTCATCGTAATTTTTATTTTTTCATTTAATTCATTTTAAATGTTTTATATTAATTTTAATTTTACATTACAACTTTTCTAATTTATTGTTTTTCTAATTTGACATCTCTTCAAACATTACCACAACATCCTTCGATCAAACATCAAACACAAAAAAAAACTAAACATCAAATAAATTCAGGTGTACACCAAATCGAATACCCCACACATCATTCGTTTCATCAACTCCACTCAAAAACAATGACTCTCATTTCTCGATCAAAAAAACGCATCTTTCCACCCCTTTCTTAACTGTGAAAACTCAATGGTCCCTCTAACACATCGATGACGCGCATATGCACAAAGTGGCAGTGATTCCAATCCTCCCTACAAACACATATACACATACATACACACCATATATCTAACACTGTTGACTCACGTGTACGCTTATAATATACCTTACCCCCGTTTTACATGCATCAACCCTCTCGGATTCTTTCCTTACCCTATTCCCCCTTTATGTTCGGGTTATCATTGGCCATGCAATTACGCGGTTGCGCGCGCCGCATATATCTGACAGCGCGTGACGGCCGTACATATGTCGCGAGTAGTCTCGAGAGTCAAAGCAGCAGCGGTATAGTGGTAGCTCTCGTGGTAGATCGCTTATACCGATTCGCGACTTGTTGACATTTATTATTTAAGGACTCACCCTATACCTTGGTCTGAGCTCTTTCTCGATTCTCTGTTCCCCTCCTTTTTTTTCTCGTTTTATTTTCTCTTCTTTTTCTTTTACTTCTTTTTTTTTTTTTTTTTTTTTTTTTTTTTTTTTTGTTGTTTTTTTTTTTTTTCTTATTTTTTGCTGCGCAATCGACCGGTTAAAGAGATATGGAAAATACTCTTTGTAACA
>JAPYZE010002051.1:0-18449 GCA_030522805.1 Leptomastidea abnormis
ATATGGTATACATAGCAAAATGACTGCTACCGCTACTGTGTAAAGCTGCTCTAGTTGATTCTCAAGACAAGCTACTACCTACTACCTACTTACTACTACATTGCTCGTTTTCGCTTCGCTTTTTTATAATTGCCACTTGCTCTTTCTTAAACTAAGAACAGTTTTTTTTTTCTTTTTTTGGTATGTGTGGGGAGATACGAGTTGAAAGAATTTTGTCGGAATTGATTTTATACTTAAAAATCACACCACGATAGAAATTGAAATCTTTTTTTTTTCTTTCTTTCTTTAGATTTTTCAAGGAAAAATGAAGCGTTTATTGAATATTGTAAATGGGATATATTAATTGGTTCGGTTAAACACTACCTCGCAGATTCTTCGTATAGATTGTAATTAAAGGTGCCAAAGATTAAAAGTTAAATTTTCGATTGGTATACTATTAAAGAATAAATTGTGTGAAAAGATGTGTTTGATAAATTTTCGAAGAAAGTTGACAAAGAAAAAAAATATGACTTTTTGTGGTTTAATCAGATATTTAATTAGCTTAGAGATAAGACAATGAAAAAAAAAGAGATTAAACTTGCAATTTAGTTAACAATGATTAATAGAGAGAGAGAGAAAGAGTAGGCGATCGAATTTCAAAAGCCGCAAGAATCGTGAGTGTGCCGGTTAAAAAGAAGATAAAGAGAGAGAAAGGTATATGTATATATGTATATACAGTGAATGGCTCCGCCTCCAATGAATGTAAGTACGATATTTCAAGGCAGATCCCCCATGGTGAACAAGATTGCCCCCAGCAGGGTGCTAAACATCGTAACAATTTAAAACAATATGCGTTGAAGCTAAAGCAACCGAACCCCCCCTTCCTTCCTCCTCCCACCCATCCTACTTCACCTTATACCAGTCATTTCGTTCTTAATCTTGTGGCATTAATTATTCGGACGCCGGCGTTCTATCCACATTACAAATTCTATTTGTACCTACACTTCTTTTTTTTTTTTTTTGTTTTTTATTTATTTTATTTTCTTTTTTTTATTTGCTCGGTTAAATCGCTTCTTTCTTTTTGATCTCGGACGTAATTATCTTTGATTGCGCGATTTCAACTGGTTCGAATTTTAATAAATCCTGTACCCAAAAAATTATATTTGTTTTTATGCTAATGAAATATTGCTTTATTTTTTTCTTCTTTTTTGCTTTCTTTTTAATATCGTACGCGAAAAAAATCATTAACTTTTAATATTCCAACGTTATACTTTTTACGGAATGTTATACACTTCGATTTTTTAATTTTGCTACGTACGGTTGTGTATGTGAAAATAAAAAAATATAAATGATTATTTGATGCAACGTTATATAAAAGATACGTATATATGAGTAAACGAATTTTAGTGTTCATGCTATAAAATAAATGCTTTTAGTTTTGATGCTGTTGCTTAAAACTAATGAAGAAATTTTGCTTATGATGCAAATAAAAAAGAAATGGAAAGTATATATAAGATAAAATTTAGGAAATTAAATGTAGCATTTGTGATTGAATAAGTTAGGTAATATTGTTGACGAGTTTAGGAGAATAGTATATCATTGCCTTTTGTCACGTCAGAAGTATCTTTGACAAAACCTTCCTACTGGAAGCTTCGAGATTTGCAAGTTTATATGCATATATATATATATATATATATATATATATATATATATATATATATTCCTCTTGGCCTCTGTCACTTCTATTTTACCGTCTTTGATATAAAAGAATAAAAGAAAAACTATTCCTTGGACAAATCCAAAACTTAGTTACCTCACGCTATCGCGACTAGAATCGACCTAACAATGGCTTTTTTTCTCTCTTTCTAGACTCTACACGTTAAATTCTAATGTTTTATGTAATACAGCATTCAAAGTTTTTTTTATTTTATTCCAATTATTTTTATACTTTCTAAACAAACTAAACTCAACTTGAAATTCGACGCTTTTGTTCCAGGTGTGGTTTCAGAACAGACGAGCGAAATGGCGAAAGCAAGAAAAAGTTGGTCCACAGGGCCACCCGTACAATCCGTACCTCGGCACAGGAGCACCAGCCTCGGCGACGGTGGTGGCACCGACCCTGCCAAACCCTTTCACGCACCTGGGAGGCTACGGACTACGCAAGCCCTTCGAGGCCTTCCGGTATCCACCGATGGGACACGGCCCGGTCTCCTTGCCAGCGGGCTACGCGACGCATCCGTACCACCGCGCGCCCTCGGCTCTCCTGCAGACCGGAGTGCCGCTGCCCTACGCCTCGACCGCCTCCTTCCAGAGCCTCCTCGCGAACATATCCGCGGCCCAGCGGCCGAAGTTGGTGCGCAGTCCCCCGGTGCCCGCGGCCCTCGTCCACGTGCACTCGCCCTCCGCCAGTGCGGTCTCCTCCGCACCAGCTCCCCCTGCGCCACAGCCCTCCGCGGCCCCGCCCCCGCCCACGACTCAAGCCGCCGCGGCCACGATAACCGGGCCCGCCTCGCCTAGGTCCGGCTCGCCCTCCGGCAGCGGAGGACAAAGTGGCCTACCCGACATCGACCGGCGCACCAACAGCATAGCCTCGCTACGGCTCAAGGCTCGCGAGTACGAGCTGCACCTCGAGATGCTCAGGAAGAATGGCGATCTCATTAGCTGAAGCTAATATACGTACACGTATATACGCACCTACATGAATATATATACTACCGGGATAATATGCATCGCTGATGATGATGATGCGTGTCCTATATGCGAATATTTTCCAGAAAAATTTTTTACGTTCCTACCACCCTCTCCCTGATGCAACATATTAGATGAGCATTTATTATATAATATACCTACCTACCTACCCTTTTTTGTATGTATACCTAATTTTTTTATGTTTATCCGCGAATGCGTTGGATATAGATAGGAAAATTTGGGAAATTATATTTTCATCCTGGCTATTAATTTTAGCCAACTGCTGTAATGATTTAGAAATGTGTAAAAGGGGAAAAAAGGATGCTTTCTTTGAGAGAGAGAGAAGAGAATATTGTATATGTAATTCAAAATGCACGGATCATGACCTTAATATACAGGAATAAACGATATCTCTTGAAGACTTTGGATAATATATAAATACTGATTTTAGTTGATTTTTATCGATTTATGAATTTTTATTGTAAGCTGATAACGAATGAAGTTTGCATTGTAGATTTCTTTTTTTATTGTTTTGGAGCTTGGAGAAAGAAAAAAAATTTTTAATCTCTTTTTTATGATTAAACAATGGCAAGTTATATTAAAAGTTTTCAAGAGATTATTTTTTCTTCCGTAGAATTTAGATGGCATTTTTTACTTAAAGTCATTTGAGTATTCGCAAACAATCGGAATTATTAATTTCCGGTCATTTCCTCAACAAGTATAATAATAATAATATTATATATCGGCAACGAGGAAACAAATGATAAAAGCCGAGTTTTATCGGCTATAACGCGAAGTAAATTTTAAGAATAAGTGTCTAGTTAATTGTTCTGTTAAAAATTATCAATATTTTGTTTTTCAAGTTTTTTGAAATTATTAATTTTAAAGTGTCAAAAAAAAAAATATAAGAAAAAATTTTTTTTAGTGTGATTTTTAATTGATAATCTATATTATTATTATTGGAAAGAAATTTATCGTACGCAGCATTATTTTTGCATATTTTTTAATAAAGAGAAAATCGTAATAAATAATAATTTTTCTATAGTATTTTTTAGTGTTTCGGTTCATCGCGATATTATTTTTTGAAGTAATGAAAAAACGAATAATTTTTTTATTCCAAGAGACTATACGAGAGTCGTGCAATATACCTACTATATCTGTGGAAAAAAAATATTCAATATTCCAAACCTCAATATCTGAAGATTTTTATCAATGGTAAATATTGAATAATTGGAATATGTATCAAATTGTATACCATGGATTTGATGTGGTTAAAAAAAGTGTAGATACTACTTTAAGTAGCTACTTTCTTAATTATTAACTAAAACGCTTTTTCAAAAAATTCTATTATATTTTGTAAATTTAGATAAAAAACGAATGCTTAAACCTTGAAAATTAAAAAACGTTTCAAGTTTATTTTAATCTTAGGCGCACAATCGTAGAAGTATACGTTCAAAAATGCCATTTAAGACGTATGGACATAAGGCTAAATTATTTTAGTTTGCAATTTATTAATGACTACATGCAAGAAAATTATTAACTCGTGCGAGTAAGAAATCCTTAGTCAAGAAAATATAGGATATCTTTTTGTTTATAATAAGCCACGTCTTTAAGCTTTTGTATGTTTAAGAATCGAATTGTGATTATAAAATTTACTTTTTATATTTTGAAGAATATAAGGGAGTTTAAAAAAATGATCGAAAAAAGTGTTTTATCGCTATTTTGAACAGATTCGTTTTTTAATACTTTGAGATCGAGAACTATGTAGCTGTTTATTAGGTACAAAATATGGAATCGATTTTCCTCAATTAATTAATCGATGATAAGTTATAATTATTTTATATGTACTAGATACGATGAAATAGTTGCAAATGAAAGTATAATAGGATTTTATGTAAAATTTGAAAACAAGGAATGTTAAATAAATATTCCGGAGTGCCTCGAAAAAATAACTAATTATAAAAATAAATTAATAATTTTGTATGTTTTTAAGACATACATGGAGAAGAAGAAGAAGAAAAAGAATGTTGTATAAATAGGTTAAGAAAAATTTTTATTCTAGAAAGATGACGACTTGTGTAGGAAAACTTGTGATTCAGGAAATGAATCCTTGGAATGTGAAAACGTCCGTCCATAATGTTTCCCCCCTTTAACTTGCTAGATCGACAACTTTAGCAAAGCTCACTATAATTATACATAAAATATAAATATAAATATAATAATACCAAATTTTGCGTACATAAAAAAATTGTTATTTAAATGTAATTGTATTAAATTTTGTATTTATAATTATATTAAATTTCTTTTATGAACAGTTTTCGTCTTGGTTGATTTTATTGCCTCTGTAATAATTGCATTATAAAAAAAAAAATACAAATTAAAGACATAAGAAATAAAGTTTTATAATTTTTATTATTTTACCCGAAATCACTTATATACACCAGATAAACAGCATCAAAAATTTTATACAGAAGTTAAGGAAGTGAAAAAAACCAGAAGTAAAATTTATCTTAATTTTAAATTATGCACTTTAAAAAAAATTTCAACCATAAATGATTCTCGATTAATGTGGTAAATAGATTAATAAGTGAATTTATTTTATCGTCTTGATAAATTATAAAGTCATTTTAATTATTGTACATTAAACTGTAATTTACCGAGGAAATAAAATAATTGTAATAAAAGATCAGTTTTAGTATTAAAGTAGTTTTCGTTATTTGAAAATTAATCAAAGTAAATTTTTCATAAAGATATCGAGCAAATAATTTTAAATGAGATTTAACGGTACTTTGAAAAGTAATATCAGATTGATTTGACCATTTTTAGAAAACGTATTCATAGCTTATGGGATTATTTTTAAGGTTATTGATATCAAAACATTTAAATGGTATAGAAATAAATTACCTCGTTCATTACGACGATTGTAGAAAATTACTCGGGTGAAAGCAGTAAATATAAGCTGATTAAAAACAAATGAGAAAAATAGATAATGTCAAAGTAAAGGAAAGTGAATTTTTATGACAGAATCGTAATTATTAACGATGGTCTCACTTACTCACTTGCAACAGTCTGTTAAACATCTTCATTTAACACTCGACAACATTTTTAAATTACTTTTAAAATGGCACTTTTCTGTTGCTCATTTCTTTTAAATTTCAAATTATTTTTGATTTTTGGTTGTTGTGTAGTCAGTGTCTTAAGTTACCAAGAGCGACTTATTCAAACTTTTCCAATCAACGACAAATTAACGGAAACAAATAAAACGAAAAATTTTAATACAGAATGCAATATTGAAAGTGTTAATCGAACGAAGAATATATTGAAGCAGATATTTTTCCATAATCAATATGGAATACTGCCTACGATTCAATATTGGTATACAAAGTATATGACTTACAGATTAGAAGTACGTTTTGCTTTTTGTTTAACAGATCATTACTTGGGTAATAGTTATATCAATGATTTTGCGGCAATCTATCAATCTCTTACGAATTCGAGTCATTATAAAACTGTTCAGTGGAGTAATGGTGAAAAATTTAATAATACAAAAGAATGTGCTACGTATAAAAATGGTACGATCGACAAAAATTGTTTGGCTAATTTTAATTTTAATGGGAATAGAAATTATAAAAATTTTAAAAAAGATACATCATTAGCTAAAAATATGAAAACTAAAATTAACAAGACACGGGATCAATTCGCAACCTTTTTGAAACGATTTGGACCTTTTAGTGATGTAATAGATAAGATTATTACGATAGCTGGCAGCTTTTTGTATTACCAATTATGGATAGATGAAATAGAAGACTCGTTTGCAGTTTATAAATCTACTAAAAATTATTTATATTATTTGTTTATGAAATGGTTGGATCCAGATCTTTTGTAAAGTGTAATAATTCATTTATATGACATCCCCAATGTAAAATTTTGTAAAATTAACACTAAAATTTACCAATATTAAATTATCATTATAAATGTACATTGACATCAAAAAATAAATATGTTTATAATTATTATACGAATTTTTCATTCATGCATACCTAAAATAAATATCTTGTACGCAATAAATAATTTTATTAAAAAAATTAATTTTATATAAAATTCAAAAGCAGTATAAAAACAATAAGCTGAGCCTGCCTATGAAGGAGTTGGCATGGGGATAGCACCTACAAGGTATACTTAAGCAATAACACAGTAATGCAATGCTATCTCTCTCCCACTGGTTGACGGCTTTTATAGTAAGATCAATCGCAAGAAAATCGGAGTCTTCATCTTCAATTTAAAGAACTAGAGCATTAGAAGCGATAAAAACTTCACCTACTTTTCTGTTTGTGTATGTACACAGATTTTTATAAGCTACTAATATTTTTAATTTCTTTGCAAAGTACTAAATAAAAATATCCAGGTGCAAAATAAACTAGATTTTACTAAAATCTTCCATACTAAATGTAAGTACGTTACCGACTTCAATTTTTTACCGACAGAGCTTGGTGTTAATAATTTCTACCTTTCCTACCGATATAAATTCTTCCGCCTTTTTCCATTGTTTACTTTTGTCGGAAGTAAACAAATCAATTGTACATATATACTAATTAATAAAATGCATATCTGTCTACTATTTGCATTATTAGTAAACGAATGTAAATGTAAAGTACAACGTGGTACTTTTCTAACCAAAATCTCTCATGATAGATCCACGGTAGCAATATTTGCTTGTATGAATCAATAATATAATGTCGTTATCACAAATTATTTCAATAATAAAGATGATTAGAATATATTATATTAAAATACATACATCTTTCCTACCTTGTCAGAATTCCCGCCTTCTTAGCAACAGCAACATGCAGTCGTATTCAAAATGCCAACTGTGATCCTTTGCATTTTTCCAAGTATTGATAACCAATAAAACATACTAAAATGTAACGGTTAACTTCAGCTTGGCAATCTTTTTATTCTGTAAAATAATTCATATTGACTGATTATCTGCAAACAGCCCAAGTTCACAAGATTAGTTCCATAAAAAAATCTTGACTGTAACTGTCAAATGAAATTCGAACGTTTCACTGCAATCTGCTTTTTCCGAAAAAAATTGTCACACATTTCTATTTTTTTGTAAAGATCCCGATAATCTATTTCAACTATGTTTAATGCACTATTCTAATAAATAAAACTTTTATAAAAACAAATCCAAACTTATAATTTCGCGGGTAAAGGACTAATGGATGCACGCAGTAACGTAAACACTCACGACTATAACCTAAATGCATCCGAAAACCTTTCTTACTGCATAAAGAGAAAGGAAACATTTTTTAATTTAAACTAAATACTGACAAATACGCAACTAAGAATGTTTTAAAGTTTAGAGATGACTTTGACTCGTGTTTCGTTATATTTATTTTTTTCTAACCAAGGTGTATGTCGTTGTGTTCTTAGAGACGCCTCAAAAACGGTTACGCTACTGCGTAAACTTACATATACCGTTGTCTCTTTCTTTCTCACACCGTTTTTTTACACATTCGAATGATAAATTTTTTAAATATTAAAAATTTGAACAACAATTTTCCTACAGACAATGATTCATTTTGATTTTTATGAATTTAACAATTTTTCTCGTAATAAAATTTTGTACAACGCAATGAAGAAAAAAGCAATACACAATTACCTGTCATTTCTTAAAAAGTCGTTTTAATTAAAGAATCTTGAATTTCCTATTATCGCAAACTTTAAAAATTACCCGAATCATAATCTACAAGTGATAAATTCACACCTACGATATAAATATAAGTATAAGGTGCGGATAAAAGAGATACATGCAATGCAAGTGCAATGATCCGCCGGCGGCGGCAAATTGCGCGCGAGTGAGAGAGACAGAGCGAGTCCGTGCGATATGTATCGTGGGTTTCGAGGGGAATAGAGGGGCAGCAAGAGGGTGGAGGGGAGGCCAGGCAAGCAAGCAAAGAGAGAATTTTCCAAATGGCGCAGGCACGGCTCAGCTGTGAGCTTACGCGAGTGATTTTGCATCGGTCGAGGTGGTGGTTCACGAGGAAGTAAGGCCACAGCGGCGACCTGGTAATTATGCGCCTCGGGCGCATGTCCACCTCTTCGTCGTCGTCATCCTCGTATTCCTTGTCGACGTCGCTGTCGTCGTATTTGTTGTGCTCGCCAGCAGCAGTAGCCGCGCGCGAGGAGAAGCCCGCGACGACGAACGTTATTACAGCCGCGCCGCAACGTCGCGGCGGCAGCAGCAGCAGCATCATCAGTATCGGTGGTTGTCGTAGGTAGTGCGTGTGCCTGGCGAGGAGCGCCCGCCATCGGCCCCGCGCGGCCGTAAGCAGAGCAGGCAGCAGACCCCTCAAATTGCAGAAAGCCCCAAGGAAATCCTTGTATTTTGTTGGGACCCAACGCTCAAACTCCCGAGCCTTCCCAACCCCAACCCTACACATACAACGCTTCCTTCGTCTCTTCCGGCGCGCGCGTCCCCGACTCTCCCCCCTGCTGCTGCTGGCCCACCGCGGCGTGCACGGGGAGGTGCGAGAGCTCGAGGACGACGGAGCAGACCGACACCTTCGCAAGTGTAAGAAGCCCGGCAAGATGAGCGAAGCCTGCTCCTGACCAGCAGAATCAGCGGAGTGCCCGGAAGATAGGCCCCGCCGCTGCGCAGCTCGAGCGCTCGCCTACGTGTGTGGGCCCCCCAGCTCCAGTAGTGCTCAATTATACCGGGACCAGCGCCCTAACTATAGATACAAAAGGAGGAGGTGGTGGAGGACGAAGGACGAAGTGCTGACTGCTACTGGCCCAACGCCTCCACTCCGGCGCCTCTTTTATGTATGTACGTACTCGTGTCGTCCGGGCTCTGGGGCCCTCTCCCCGGTATATTCCGCTCTCTTTCTCTCTCACTCTCTTTGGAGCCTTTTCATAGTCGCGCCAGCAGACCTCCTCTCAATCGAGCTTAACAAAGCTGCTTTCAATGTATGAGAGTGCAAGAATACTCCAGAGTGTAAACTTCTGCTATGATTCATAAAGAAAAGAAAAGAACATTATATATGCAGCTCTCTTCGTACATCTTGCCTTATTCTTTCTTATTTTCATTTGCACTGCATTTGGATATTTATCAGTGCAGGAAGCAAAAATGCTAATTTTATTGAGTTTTATATTTGCTTATCTTACGTTTGCTAATTTTAAAGTATTTATGGTAACGTGCGCATAAACTTTATTATATAAATGTTTTTTATTTGTCTTTTCTTTTTGGAAGAAACCTTTGTGCTTCGTTTGGTCCATGAAGTCAGAATAACTACTTGAAATAAGCTAATTTTACATTTTACAATTGTGTTTAAAAAAGAAACTTGCTACTCTGTTTGTTTGCTTTTGGTAAACACTACTTTTTTTCTCCTTTGTATGTTTCTATCTTTGTCTTTTGGAAACATGATTTGAATATATTATATAATTTATTTTTTATGGCGTTGATTTCAAAATTAATTTTATTAAATTTCGATAATTTTTATTTAACTGTTCATAAACAAATACTTGTTTACTAACAAGCAGTAAAGTCTATAAAACTCAATTCAGATTAATTCTTTTCATAATTAAATAACAAGCTATAAAAAAATATAGCAGCTACTGGGTTTATCAAAAGTTGGTACACAGCCAAACTCAAAAATTTCAGTTTCAATAAGTGCTTTATGATCTGTTTATTGTTTACTTTTAGTGTATTTTAAAATTCAAACATTTTTAAAAATAGTATCCTATAATACTTTAGAGCAATGTTAAATATAAATTATGTTATAAAATATTATTTTATAATTAGATAATATTTTCTTTAGGGCACAATCAAAACAGTTTAGTGGAAGCTGATAAATTGCAAAAATGGAGATTGTCAGAGATGAAGATAGGCGCAGACGCCTTAAGGCTCTGGAAGAGCGTATCAGGGATCCACGTAGCATTACAAACATTGATTGTCTACTGGATACTGTACAAGCTCTTGTGGCAGACTGTGATCACCCTAGTGTCAAACGAATGAAGAATATTGAAGCATATATGAATAGATGTAAGATTTATTATATTTTTTTTATATCAAAAACAGTTATATAAATAGTATAATCTACTATTATATAAAAAAAGATCTGATTCAATAATTTATTTATAATCATTCTTGACTGAATTTTTTTTAATAGAATATTTTGCTTATTAAAATGTTTAACACATGAATAATTTTGATATTTTAATTACAGATGATTCAGTTGCTCAAGAAATATGTAAAATGCGAATGCGTCCTGATGATTTTAACTTAATTAAAGTCATTGGGAGAGGAGCTTTTGGTGAAGTACAGTTGGTGAGGCATAAATCAACACAAAAAGTTTATGCCATGAAACTTTTAAGCAAATTCGAAATGGTAAATAGCTCATACTAAATTAAAATTTGTATTATTTTTAATTGACAAATATTTAATATATTAATATAATATAACTATTTTTATAGATAAAAAGGTCAGATTCTGCGTTTTTTTGGGAAGAACGAGATATCATGGCACATGCTAATTCGGAATGGATAGTTCAACTACATTTTGCATTTCAAGATCAAAAGTATCTCTATATGGTCATGGATTACATGCCTGGTGGAGATTTAGTTAATTTAATGTCACAGTATGATGTGCCTGAAAAGTGGGCAAAATTTTACTGTGCAGAAGTGGTGCTTGCACTTGATGCAATACACAATATGGGGTTTGTGCATCGCGACGTTAAGCCAGACAATATGTTGCTTGATAAACATGGTCACTTGAAGCTTGCCGACTTTGGTACATGTATGAGAATGGATACTGTAAGTTGCAATTTTCTATCAATCTCTCACACTTACCATAATTGTGTATAAAATAATTTCTAGCTAAAAGTAATAAATTTTTTTCTCAGGATGGTCTTGTGCGGTCAGATACGGCAGTTGGCACGCCAGACTATATATCTCCAGAGGTGTTGCAGTCTCAGGGTGGTGAAGGTGTTTACGGTCGTGAGTGCGACTGGTGGTCAGTGGGTGTCTTCCTCTACGAAATGCTTGTAGGCGACACTCCGTTCTACGCAGATTCACTTGTTGGTACATACTCCAAGATCATGGACTATGCAAATTCGCTGCATTTTCCTTCGGAACTCGACATCTCGCATTCGGCCAAAGGTCTCATCTGTGGTTTTCTAACCAACCGTGCCAAACGCCTTGGCAGAAACGGCGTGGACGAGATTAAAAAACACGAGTTTTTTAAGAATGACCAATGGACCTTTGACAATCTAAGAGAATGCGTGCCGCCAGTAGTACCAGAGCTAACTGGCGATGACGATACCAGCAACTTTGACGACGTGGAGAAAGAAGATGGTCCAGAGGAGAACTTCCCCGTTCCCAAGGCTTTTTCTGGAAACCACTTGCCTTTTATTGGTTTCACTTATTCCGGTGACCATCAATTGACTACTAATGGTAAGCAATTAATTTTCAGGAAATAAAAATTTTAATATACATTTTTTACGATAATTATTGATATTCTAAAACAGTAGGTTGGGAAGCAGTGGACGGATTGGAAAATCATGTGAACAATGGCATGAGCGATGACATTAAAGTAAGCCAACTGGAAAGCCTTCTGGATAAGGAAAGAAAAATGGTGGAGCAGCTCGAGTCAAAACAAAAGTCTCTCATCAATCAAATGGAGTCCTTAAGTCAGAACGAAGCTGAGCTACGCGAGGAAGCAGCTCGTGCCGACAAAGAACTCACTCTTCTGCGTCACAACTGCAAAGAATCCCAGCGAAGAATCGAGCACGAGACAGAAACACGCCGGAAGGCTGAATCTATGCTAGTTGAGCTGAAAAAGAAGTTTGAAGAGGAGCAAACTAAACGAGCAAGAGATGCAAGCACGTCGCAGCAAAGTTCGGAGAAGATCACTAGCCTAGAGAAGCAGGTTAAAGAGATGCAGGCGAAATTAGAAAGAGAGACGGAGACGGTAGCACGGCTGCGAAAACAGGCGACTGAAATGACCGTGGCAAGACAGACGGCTGAGCAGATGGTTAACGAGCTACAGATAGCGAGGACACAGCTACAAATGCAACGAGATTCCTTACAGCAGGACGTTGCGACCTTACAGGTAAGTGAAAACTATAACCACATTGCAGAGACGTTTGTCGATCTTATAAATGAAACAAAAAATCGCGCAAATCTCTCCAACAGGGTCAACTGTCGAAAGAGAGAAGTTCGCGATCACAAGCTTCCACATTGACCAGCGAGTTGGAGACTCGGTTGGCGGCGTTACATCACGAGCTTGAGCGTAGCCACGAGCGTGAGGAGAAGGCAACGTTGGATAACAGGCAACTCAATGAGAGAATATCAACGCTGGAAAAGGAGGCTGCAGGACTAGCTCTGGAACTAAAGGCAGCACAGACCAGATATAATCAGGAAGTCGTTGCCCTTCAGGAGACTGAGCGCTCGCGATTGTCACCCAAAGACGAAGCTAATTTAGAAGATGTGAAAGGTGAGTTTATAATTCTTTAATGAAATTCATAAGAGTTAGGATGGATAAAATTAAGATTACATTTTTATTACACGCAACAGGAAGAATGGATAAAATGTTTGCAGGTACTAATTGAAACTGATAATCGTTTTATTATTTTTATCCTTCATTTTTAAAATATCACTCAATACATATAAGTATCTTTTAGCTTTAATTAGTTAGTAAATAAGTTTCTTTAACTTTTTAAAACAAAAATAGCTCTTCAAGCGAAATTGAACGAAGAAAAGAATGGTCGTCAACGTGCTGAGTTATTGGCTCAAGAGAAGGAGCGCCAGACGTCTATGTTGTCAGTAGATTACCGACAGATCCAGCAGCGACTTCAGAAGCTCGAGGGCGAGCACAGACAGGAAGCTGAGAAAGTGAAGGCTTTACAAGGACAAATTGAGCAGGAACAGCAAAAACGCACAGTCTTACAGTCTGATCTGACTCAGCAATCGTCGGAAGTGAGCCGGCTGCGGGCACGAGAACAACAGCTTGTTGGTGAAGTTACTCATCTACGAGAGACCAAACGACAGATTGAAGAGGAACTACATCATCTTAAGTCTCAGAGGAATGTTGATCAGGCGCAAACAAAAGAATTGCAGGAGCAGCTGGAGGCTGAAGCATACTTTTCGGTATGTAACTTTAAGTATAGTTTTAAAAATTTTTGTTACGTTAAATGTTCAAGAAAAGAATGGCTTGACTACTGAAAATAATACTTCACTAGGCGTCTATTTTTTTTTTTTTTCGAAGTCTTGATTTATTTTAAGAAATCATTTATCATCTTCAAACTGTAACGAAATACAGGCGCCGATCTTAAAATAAACTCAAACAATTTTTAAAAATAAACCATTTAAGTATAAATTGGTAAAAACAAATCGATGACTTATTAGCGTTAAATTTCAGCTGATGGCAATTAGTAAAATAATAAATAACACTTTAAATTAAAAGAAAAATTACAAAATTTGCAAAATTCAATTCAACATAAAAGTTTTCATAATTTTTTCTCGTAGACGCTTTACAAAACACAGACTCAAGAGCTTCGAGAGGAGCTCGAAGACAAAGCGCGACTGCAACAGGAGCTTGAAGAGGAACGTAGCTCACTCGTACACCAGCTTCAATTATCATTGGCCCGGGGTGATAGCGAGGCTCTGGCTCGCTCGATAGCTGAGGAGACAGTCGCTGATCTCGAAAAGGAGCGCACGATGAAAGAGCTGGAATACAAAGATGGCGTGGCTAAACATCACCAAGAGCTTAATGCCAAAGAACAGCTGATCAACCGGCTTAAGGAGGGTGAGATGGAGACGAAAAAGTCGTGCGAACAGTACTCAAAGGTATGCATTTATTTGAATATTAATAATGTTGAGACAACAAGAAAGTAAGAAGTAGCTCTTTTTTCTTGTTATTTGAACCTTTTTTTTCTTTATTTTGTCTTAATCACCCAATCATTAATCACCGTACTAGTCAGAAGTAAAATGTGACTTCGTCATCGTATTCTTAAGTTTTGACTCAAATACTTGAACTATTTTCGTTAAAACCCTATTTAAATTAAATAATACATGTAGAAGAAAATTTTGAATAATATTTATCACGTGCATGATAAAAAAAAAAAATAATTCATTTTTAAAGGAAAAAGAAGACCTTGCAAAACGATTAAAAGACGTGCAAGAGCAATTGAACAAGGCGCAATTTAGCGCGGATGAAATTGAAAGACTGAAAAGCAAGCTATCGAATGAGCAGGTGCTGAAAAATCAGGCTATTAACAAGCTTACGGAAATCATGTGTAAAAAAGATCTAGCAATCGGTGGAAAGAGCAAAAACAAAGCCGCAGCGGCCGAGCTTAAGAAAAAGGAAAAAGACTGCAGAAAGTTACAACAAGAACTTACGCTTGAGCGAGAGAAATATGGACAACTGGCCACAAAGTGGCAAAAAGATTTGCAAGATTTGCAGGTAATTACTCAATTTGTAATCATTTGAATTAATGTTACTTTTTGCAAATATTTAATCTTATTCGTATTTTTTGTATTATAGGCTCAACTCGTGGAAGAAAATCAAGCTAAAATAAGGTTGCAAATGGAACTAGATTGTAAGGACTCGGAAATCGAGACGCTGCAAATGAAATTGACCTCGATGAATTCGGAGACAGCGAGCGTTTCGTCGGTGGAAAACGACGGGGAGGATTCTGTACTCTCGGAGCACGGTCCCTTGAGACTCGAGGGATGGTTGTATATTCCTAGCAAGCAAAACATTAAGAGACACGGTTGGAAAAAGCAATACGTGATCGTTTCCTCTAAAAAGATATTTTTTTACAATAGCGAAAGTGAAAAGATGAACTCAGATCCGTCCCTGATAATAGACTTGAGCAAAGTCTTTCACGTGAGACCTGTTACGCAAGGTGACGTGATTCGAGCCGATGCCAAAGACATTCCTAGGATATTTCAGGTAAGACATTTGACTGATTCATTTTATTCATCAACAAAGTATTTGATTAATTTTATTTTAAAAACACTATTTTTATTTTAGTTACTTTATGCTGGGGAAGGCGAAGCTAGACGACCAGGTGAAGAGGGTAATCCTTTACCCGGAACAGAATTGCCTCAGCTAAGCGACAAGCCTGGCTTACAGTCCGTTAAAGGCCATGAATTTATTTCCATTTCTTATCATATGCCAACAACGTGTGAAATATGCTCAAAGCAATTGTGGCACATGTTCAGGCCTTCTCCTGCTCTTGAATGTCGACGTAAGTATTTACAAGACGTTGCTTTATTCAAAAATACATTTTATTAAAGATTTTAAAAATTATCAATGTTTTTTTTAACAGGATGTCACATAAAAGTGCACAAGGAGCATATAGATAAGAAGGAAGATGCCATAGCACCATGCAAGCTTCACTACGACCCGAACTGCGCCCGCGAGCTGCTCGTTCTTGCGCACAGCGCGGATGAGCAGAAGTCCTGGGTCACCAAGCTGTCGCGTAAAATCCAGAAGTGCGGCTACAAGGCCAACTCACACATCGACGGCACAGGCCAACGCATTTCGCCAAGGTAGCGTAGAAGCAGGCTGCTGCAGCACATCCGTCTGGATTAGATTTTTTTCTGTGTTTGTGTTGTTTGTTTTGCGCGAGATCGCATGGTGGGGTGTAGAGAACCTAGAGTTCCTGACAAAAGTCGTTTATTAAATTACGCCTAGACAATAGCGTTCAGATAGACGCACTTGCGCGACCTTGCATGTGTCCTTATAATTCTCTCTGCCAGCTTTATTCTGCACTGTAAAATCGGATATTTTTTTTTACACGAAGTCGTATTATTTTATTTATTGTAAAATCTATTTTTTCTAAATTTCTATAAAACTATGTTGTACTATAATCTTTCGTTTACTCGCTCTTAACCCAATTTCTAATTTTTATTTATATAATTCGGTTTGAATTCGAATTTTAATTAAAGTTTATTTTTTGGTAATGCTATTACCATTTTAATATTTGAAACTCATAAAAGTATTATTTTAACATTTATTGAAATGACAATGTTTATTCTTGGAATTTACATTTTACATTACTTATTTATTTTCTTTGACGTAGTTTTAATTTTTAAAATTAATTGCTGTGCTAATATTCATGTGCACTGCATGTGATCGCGTTTTGTTTAAACACTAATTTTACAAGACTTAGTATACACAAAATTTATAAAAAAATATTCATTTGTGCTATTTATGTTTGGAACAATAATAAGTTTGTACAAAAACATTTTCTCAATTTTTTTTTACATACCTTAAAAACAAATGTGTATACTCTAGCAATAACACATAGTAAGTATTCAAATTTTTATTAGGATTGTATTTTTTAATAATTAACAGAATGTTGCATGGCACTGTATTTCCCAAAAGTTTTGAGATAAGAGAATTCATTTTTTTTTTTTTTTATAAAATGAGCATAGTGTAGTATTTACGAAATTTTAGAAATTAAGAAGTAGTCGCATTCTTGTAGATAAGTCTGTAAAGAGAAAAGCTTTTTTTATCATTCTCAACGTTTATTTTATTACTTTATAATTGCTTCTACCCAATGTAAAAAAGACCATAAAACTTCTTGCCATTTAAAACTGCTAAACGTCTAACCGGTGCACGAATCGTCTTGCTTTTTTCCAGAGAGTCCACGAGATCAACGCTTAAACCGTATCTAACGGCCCATCAAAGATCGGCAACCTTACCCGCGAACGCGAGCATGGGCAAGTGACTATAACCCAATAAAAAAAAGCACAGAAAAAATTAACAAAGAGGGCTAGATATATAAATATATGTGTTTTGTTTGACAAAAACAAATGTGTATAAATATATGCGCAAGAACGAGTGACCTTTGCCACGCGCTGGTTGGCGGTTGGCCAAATGCGCTTGATCATCAGAAAAAAAAGCCGATGCCACACACAGAGACATTGTTGTCGATCGATTTTCCTCTTCTACCTATTTTTTTTTAATTAACACAAATTTTTTCGGGTTCTCGCAGCCTGCTCTGTCGAATGCTTCAAATATGATGTGCCACATTTGTAATTTAACGCGTGCGTTGAACAATCGATTCTTTCTCTACCTTTTTAATAATGGTAAGTCTTGTATTTAAAAATAAGCAGATACGTACAAACTTGAAACGTAAAGCCGCCTTTTACCCTATGTATTCATGCGAAATGAATTTTTCTATTGATTATAGTATTTTGCATTTCTCCGTTAACTCAATATCAACATTGAACCGTAATCTACTTCCTATAGAATAGGACAATATTCGACTTTTTTTAATGAAATAATCAAATGATAAATATTTATAAAAATTGTACAGCAATTTAAAATATTGTCCGCGTGCCGATGAATGATTGTTTGAATGTTATATGATAAATACAATTATTACAAAAATTTTGTAATCGTTATTTAAATGTGTATGTAATGAATTGATCGCCAAGTTTTGACAATTCTCAAAAACACATTCTATCTCTGAAAAATATACTAATCTACTAGTATGATTAATTTGTTTCTTTTATTTTTTTAATTATTATATTGTCACATTTAATGACTTGTTACAATCTGACTTTTGACGTACAAGAAACAAAGTTACAGAAGAAAAAGTAACAAAAGTTATCTTTTTTAAAAAATTATTAACTATTAAATTTTTATAATGTGTGTAAGAAATTAATTTTTTTAACATTTACATTTTCATCAATTTATTATGAGAATTTAAGAAAAACCATGATTGTAGTATATTATGAATTGAAATGACTAAAAAAAGAAA
>JAPYZE010002052.1:0-18068 GCA_030522805.1 Leptomastidea abnormis
TCTCGTTGTAGGCGTGGCGATTTCGATCTAATCTCTCTCGTTAAATCGGTTTCTTTTGGTGGAGAAATGTATATATATATATATATATATATATATATATATATATATATATATATATATATATGTATGTTTCATTGATATGAATGTGATTGCTTCTCTACTATTCGCTTGGAATTACTAAGAAAATATATGTATACGTTTGTATGTCTTTACGTATATATAAGCTGGCTTTGAGATTGTAAATTTCGTGCGTTTGAATTTATATATATTGCGGTCGTGTTCTATTACGGTTGAGATCAAAGTGATGTGGTTTGAATGAGAAATTTTATTGAAGAATACTTATTGGTTATTATTGACATATATATATATATATATATTATAAATTTGAAATTTATAAACAGACAATTATGTTATCTATCAATTGAACAATTTATTAAGTAATTAAATTAATTCTGATATAATTAAAAATATAATGAAAATAAATTATATTTAAAAATCTATTTTTCTATTTACAAAAATCTCTCCTTTTTTCCAATCACTATCTAACCAATCGACTTTTACCACACACTCACACAAGCTTCAATCGTTCGACCAAATATAGTACCTCGTCACTCACTAATTTACCTTCTACGTATAGAGAAATAGTCTGGTTGGGATCACTTAAACCACGAATGTGACCAGTTAAAATCGTCATATACGTATGTACGAAGAGAGAAGATCGTCTCTCTACCCACAAGGATCAGTCGCGTAAACAGTCCGAGAGTGACGTTAGTCGGTCCCTTTTGGGTTTACTCTTGAGCAATAAGTGTTACCACCACCACCACCACCACCATTACCGTCGTCGTCGTTTCTACTTGTTAAATCCAATTCACGTCGGTGTTACTTATCCGGTGACTACTGATAGAATTACGAGCATTTTTTTTTCAACCGAGATTTCGATGTGTGAAAAATCAATTAAATTATATTTTTATTGGTGTTAGTTAGTGGTGTTAAAGTATTAATTAACTTTTAATTAATTTGATTATTTAATTGATTTATTAATACTGCATATCTATTTAATAATTTTACCCCGATTTAATGTTTAAGATTATTATATTAAAAAACTTGATTTTATAAAAGTACTTATACTTACAAACCATCCATCCCAATAAATCTCAACTTTAAAAACTCAATCGATCGTCGTTATATTAAAATTCAACTTTTTTTTCTTCAAACTAACCACTCCCATTAATCCATCAAAAGTCATTTTCGATCAATATACCACTCCAACTTTTTTTCTATCAAAACCCAGCAGTTTCTTTTCAAATCCTCCTCTTACCAAAACAAAAAATCAGTACTACCTCTTACAAATTCTCCAGTCGTTTTTTATATTTGTACAACATTCGCACATACGTTATATAGCACATATAGCGAATTTGTCTTTCGGTGGTGAAGCCAGTAAAGACTACCACTACGACCACTAGTACATACATAGCCAAACCGTCTCGTACCAGTCTTTATATCGGATTAAATCCAGTTCCACCCCCCAAAGCTCCTTCAAACGAGCTATAGACGTACGTGTCTTTGCGATAACGAAAAGTTAAAAGGTGAATGGTCGACTCACAGATTTTCAAACCGAAACTTACTCTCTTCGTACAGTAGTTATAATACTCTCAGAGTAACTCGATCGATTAGGCTTGCAGATTTAGCGACCAAACTGCATATTTACACTGGATGTAGGTTTCAAGTTGAGAAAAGGATTTTTTAGAGAAAGTTTTCACTTTTACGCTTACTGAAAAGTACTATAATACTGACATTGTGAGGATTAAGTAATGGGCTTGGTTCCACCTAGGTTTTAGTGAATTTTTTTTTTTTGGTGCTTTAGTAAGTTCACCCTTTTCTCTCTCTCTCTCTAAGCTATATATACTCTTTAAGCCCTTCTTTTTTTTAAAAAAAAGTCTCTACACACTCGGTCGCGAGAAGGCTTCCGCGTGCTAATTTTTTTTCACATCCGGATTAGCTCGCGGTCGAGTTTCTCTATCGTTTTTTTTTTATCTCTCTGTCTTTCTCTACTAACCTCTTTGTCTTTTCCAAACCTTCTTTTCACCCCCCCCCTCTCTCTCTCTCTCTCTCTCTTTTGATACTCTCCTTATACTCTAATGTGCTTGGAAACATTAATAATAGTCTCGAGTCTTAAGAAATACTTTTTTTCGAGCTTTTTACCAAATCTTCCCTCCCTCCCAAAAAAGGGAGCTTTTTTTTATACCTGTCTTTTTTTATTTTTATTCTTCTTCTTTTTTTATTACGAGCTAGAAAAGATTTTAAGCTGCGCTTGATGTATGGGAGATTACGCGTGAACGAAGAATACGTGACGCTATCTACTTGAAGGCTTGAGAGGTAAAAGCTTGAGTTTTTTCAATGTTGGAAATCCAGATGAATTTTTTTATTTTTTTTTCTTAAATTGTATGCTTATTTATCATAGTGAGATTACAATTTTTTTTTTTATTTGTGTGGTTATCGAGCTAAGTAGAATAGATAAAGTAAATAAATATAGATTTTTATTTTGTGTATTTATGGTTGATTTTTTTAATGAATTAAAATTATAATAAACGAAATGATTTATTAATTACATATAATTTTAGAAAGTTTTTAAATTTTATCATTAAAGTTTTAACAAACTAATTAAACTTTGTCAATTTTATACAACGACGTTTTTCGATAGCGTAAGTAAAACTTTTCATCAAAAATCACAGAATTATTTTATCAAAAGTTCATCCTTTACACTATCTCCAAAAATTCCAACAAATCCTAATAGCCTCACAATACACACGTATATCAATGAAACTCCAAATCAGCATAAGTCACCGCGATAGGCTAAGTACTCGCGCAATTAAAGCACGGGGAGACACTGGATCTCTTCCCCTTCCGTTGGGTCGTTAATGGGATTGTATGCGTCAGCGAACGTACGAGACGCTTTATTTACGCGCTTGTACATTATGTGTATAAGGTTTCGTTATCTCTACGATGGTAGTGGATTAAAGAGTCTCGTGGGATTGAGATGATTGACTTGAAGAATGAATTTTTGTATTTTTTGGTATATTTTTGTGTGTTTAATTAAAAAGTTGTGGGATTGTAATGATAAAAATTTATGATAAATTTGTTTTTATTTAAAAAAGCTACGATTTTATAAACTGTATTAGTGCTTTTGAGTAAGTAAGGTATAAGCAGTATTAAGTCTCTTTGATGATGGTTAGACTAGAGCTTTAAAGATTGATTTGGCTTAGGATGAAGCATTTAATATTTATGCTTATGGTGTTAAGATTTTTTGAAGTTTGAATTAAATATTGGTTGTTAGATATTCTATAGTTGAAATTTTAAAATGTAATAGTATAGACATTTATAAATTCTATTGAAAATTTATAAAAATTTTAACAAAATTGGCATCTTTTTTCTCTTTTGTTACGTACAAGGTAATGAGAAAATTTTTTTAATGAAGTTTTTTATAGAAAAATATTTTTTCGATATTACTTTAATATGGTAGATTAAAAATTAATAATATTTTAATTAAAAAAATTTTAATATATTTTGTTGTAACGAAAAAGAAAATAAACTTAAAAAAAGAAACTTGTAATTTTCAAAAATTTTATAACCCACGTAAAAGAAACTAAGATTTTTATTTTTCAATTAGCATAATATGTAAAGATGAAACTTTAAAATCTTCTATTATTAATAATTCAAGGTCTAAAAAGAATCTTTGAATAGAATTACTAAAAAAAAAAAAATAAATTATCTAATGATTTAAGTAATAACCTACATACACATCATCATGTCTAATGACACTAATAACATTTTCAACTTCATACATTATTTATTCAGCAAACGCTAGCCGAATTCAATAATCCCTTAATTGATTATACCTCAAAAGCAACTTTGCCTAAGTCTTAATTGCAAAACACGCCCGAAGAATCTCAATCGAGCAAAAACTTTTAATTCTCCCTTCTTCTTCCTCTTTTTCCAGTCTTTCCTACCTTCTTCCTTTCATCTTCCTTTAGCCGAATAATTTGCATTTTAATTTTCGATTCGCAAAGCGCTAGGAATAAAAATAACACGTTTCCAGCCTCTGAAAGAGAGAAAACACACGCGTACTCTCGTAAGAAGCCTTAAAAAGACTTCAGCTTAATGAAATTCACTTTTTTTTTTTTTTAAATTAGAGTGTACTTATCCTTGTATACTCAAAGGAAAAATGCGTTTACTTATTAAATATACTAACCTGAGCACCAACGCGTCCTTTTCTCAGTCTCGGCACATCCGTGTGACTCCAATCTGACTTGGCCCAAGGATCGACCCTGCTCAAGTCACTGCTTAGATTCACCTCTCCCAGTTGATTGTGTACGAATTTCCTGACGTTCCAGGGCAAATCGTTATGCCTAGAAAAAAATAAATGAGATTGAGAATAAAGTGTGTGTGTGTGTGTGTGTGTGTGTGTGTGGAATTGCCTGTTTCTGGTATTGATCTTATGTGGATAAGGATTTGCTGTTGAGGATATAATTAGTTTGATGAGCTAAGAAGACAAGAATTAATTGAAATTTATTTGGAGATTTTATTTTAAGAGAATGTTTTAGACAGTTTTCTAAGACTGAGGTAGAGAATTGTAACTTGCTTGAGAATTGTAATTAATTATTTGTCTATTTGGTTCATCGAACAATTATTTTTAAATTTTTTAAATAGTATATGCGTATCTAGCGAGAGTTTGAATTGGATTTGATGGATTAAGTAAAATAAAAAATTTTATTTTTACTTTTTTTATGATTAAATACAAGTATGGGCAAAAATTTAATTAAAAATTTTATATTTACTTTCTTTCAATTTAAATTACATCAAAAATTGATTAAATTAATTTTTTTTTTAATTTTGTTGTCTGACCATGTACATCTGTAACTACTTCAAATATACCTAAAATTAAAAAAAAATTAATTTAATAAAAATTATTCAGTTTGAAATTTTTAATGTAATGACTAAAACAATTATTTGATTATTTTTAAGGTCTTTGTCTGACCATTCACGTGCGTAACTACTTAATATCTTGTAATGAATTAATCTATCGAATCTTATAATTTCTCCAATAATTCTCTTAATTCTCAATAACAACAGGCTTTAAATATTTTATTCTGTTTTTAGAAAGCTCTACTGAACATAAAATGTCATCAGATTAATCTCCAATGAACAAAATCTCATTACACTAACAAAAGTTGAAAAGTAAGTTGCTAATCCCCGTTACACGTAGTCTAAGTACTACTTTGAGTAAAGCCAAATTGGTACATCTCTCTCACACATACACACATACACACACACACACACACACATACACACACACACATACACACACATTCCTCAAGCAAGTCAAGAGTCTTCTTCACGAGCCGATGACAATAGAAATGGGATAAGGAGAGAAGGGGGGTGTGGAGACATTTTCAAGTATCGTCTCGTGTCTCTATATCTCTCAACCTTTGTGGTATACCTCTTAGAAACATAGTACATACACATAGCCCACACATACCCACACACACACATAGAAATCAGTCAGCATTCAATAGAGTCTCTTATGCATATATAGATATATAACAAAGAGAGAGAGATAGAGATAGAGAGAGTGTGGGTGGTGTAAGTACACACTTACCCATCGATCAGAGGCACTTCGGAGAGAATCCTGTAGACCACGAGTAGTCGCTCCTCGTGGGTGATCGGCGCAGTTTGCAGTAGCAATGGTAAACATAGGAAGGCAACGACTATTGCGGCGACTATTATCAGGAGCGGTGCAAGTAGCTTACACTTACGACGCATACCTGCTGCGCTGCTATCGTCGTCGCGACGATCCTTGCTACTGCTACCGCTGCTTGGCGAATCCTCGCATATTACTGCTGGTGGTAAACGCACCGTACCGTTGCATGGTGGTGCTACGTCCGGCAGTTCTGTTAGGCACGTTGTCTGTTAACAAAAATTTATAAGATTTATTTATTTTTGTTAATTTAAAATTTTAGTGTTATTTATTTTTTATATAATTAGAGTAAGTGATGATTATTGATTGATTTTAAATTGGAAATAGAATTAGTTTGTACAACTCTGTTTTTGGTGTGGGGGAGAGAGAGAGATTGATAGAAAGTTTTGTCTTTACTACTAATTATAACTATTCCGAGAGAAAATTCTAATCTAAAGGGTAGAGTTTTATTATTGTTATACGATCATTTTGAAATTTAGTTAAATTTAATTTTAAACGACGCAAAGTTTATATAATCAAGTAACTTTTTAAATCTCGAATTTCATAATAAAGTAATATCGTGTTCGTTAAAAAAGTTAATACGTACTAATTCAACTAGTTTTATTGGTGATAATACCTTTTTTTTTTAAACGACAATACGTAGCAGATATAACTGTATTACCTTGAAATCAATAAATAAGAAAAGTATTAAAAAAAAAACTTTTCTCAAACCACAGTAATTAGGTATTAAATAATTAAAAAGTTAGATTCATCCAATAAAACCATACTTAAATTTCGTTATTAACAAGTAAGAAAAAAAAAAATTCGCTCTACCGTAAATTATAAAAAAAAATCGTAGCAGCTCGCAATAATCACCCTCCTTTCCCCCCCAAGCTCTACAAGCTTATTTAATGAAAGGAAGCAATTAGCGAGTGAAATAAAGAATCAGTACAAAAAAAAAGGGAAATATAAGGTAGTACGCTTGATCCAACTACTAATTTTCGTATAGTGTATCGTCAAAAGTGTGTTGAGGCTTCCTCAATTAACAGCTCATTTAAAATGCACTTTGCAATACTATCGACATATACATTCTATAATAGTAGTATCGGAATCTCTTAGATCGTACGGAAGGTTCTAAGAAAAAAAAGAAAAAATCTAATGGAAAAAAGCACAGGGATTACCTACGTCCTTGTCAAAGTTTTTCAATCGTTTTCTCGTAACGCTAGAGCTCTGAATCTTTTAAAAGCCGAGAATTCGCTTAAGAAAGAGGAAAAAAAGAGAGAGAGAGAAAGTTAGAATGAGAAGAAGGATATAAAGGAGAATTCTTGGAAGGAAGATGATCGGGTAATCCCCGTAGACTCGTGGTGAGCATAATAACGGAATTAAACTATCAGCTCTTCTTAGTCTCTCCTTTACACAGTTGGCGAAGTTTCATACTTGTCTTCACTCTTCTGTCGATATTTTTTTTTTTTTTTTGCTGTTTTTATTTTTCGTGAAAAATATTTTTTAACGTACGCAGGTACTACTATCTTGTCAGTAGTTAAAACTCGAGACTTACATCTTGACTTTTAAGTCTTATCTCTTTTTTATTTATTTTTATATACATAGATCTAGATCTATTTTTTTTTTATATTTCAACAGCTGTTGCTTTCTTTTATAGTTTTATCGTACTTTTGCCACTTTGTTCCCTTAATTTCGACTTGCGACACTTTTATTGCTTGCGAGCTGTTCGTTTTCTTTTCCTCCCTTTTTTTTTGTCTTCTTCTTCTTTACCCACGCGCTTCTACTTTTTTATCATCGTCTTTGTGTTAAGGGGGTGAAAGGGGGGGAAGGGAACGATGTGCCTCCGGAGCTGTAAAAATTATACGTGTTTACGCCGTTAAGAGAATGCACTTTATCACGTAAAAAAAAAAAAAAAATTTTGTTATGGAGTCGGTGAAATTATTGCTTCTACCGACTTGGCGTCTTAAGCTTTTATGCGTCTCTATCCTTTTTTTTTTTTTTAAGTTATGATCGTTGGTTGTCTTGGGATTTAATAGTGTTTTTAAAATTATTATTACTGTTGATGTCGTTATAAGAATTGATAGAATCGTTTTAAGAAAAAGTACTTGGAATTTTTCTTTTTCTTTTTTTTTTTTTTGGCATTTGTAGTTGAATACAAGTAAGCAAGACTTTGGTATCGATCGTGTATATTTTTATTTTTATAAGAAAACTTTTTATTTTTATCTTGTCTGTTCTGTTATAACTGCAACTTGCGTTTTCTTTACGATTTTCTTGTTCGAAATGTCATGCACAGTCGAATTGGTTACTGCTTTAAATTTACATGCTGTTATAGCATAAAATTTTTTGTTTCTATTTTTTTCTTTTTGAAACTTTTCTTTTCTTTCTCCAATTAATTTGAAAGAATTCTTACATTCATTATTATTCAAAGACTATATTCCAAATTAATAAATTTATTCAAAAAATTTTTTATTATTCCAAACTAACATAATTTTTCAAAAAATCAATAACGCAATTTCACCAACAAATGTAACATCAAAATACAAAGTTTTTTATAATTTAAATTGCTAAGCAGCCACAATTTATCAGTCAAACCAATATAACCAAGTATACCTTTACATCACATAGTCCACTTTAACTTTTTTTTTTAAAGACATACCAAAGCGATCCAGAAAAAGTTAAACTTTTTCAAAGTCGTTTTACAAGCTTTAAACTCAACTTTTACGATCGAGCTCTTATCACATACACACATACAAGTGTGCACTTGCCTTGACATTTCTCAATTTCATTCCCTTACTCTATCGAGATTCTAAGCGAGACACGCATTTTTTTTCCTTCATCAACTTGTCTTTATCCACTACCTATACCTATCTATCTACGTCAGACTCTCAGGACAGTCTAACTAGTCTGCACTTTGAAACGTCCTTAAGTGAAGCTCCTTGAAACTTCAAACCTATGCTTGAACTTCGTACACTTGAATGTGGTTGTACAGATGATGATGATGATGATGGTAGTGCTTTGTGGTATACTTGCAGCCTTTGGATGTTTATTTGTTCAAGATGTACGGTTGTAAGGGTTTTCGAATCGAAGGGAATTACTTGTTTGTATGTACGTGTACGTGTATGTGTGTGTGTGTGTGTGTGTCTTACTTAATGACTTGGTGAGTCTTTTGGTGTGAATAAGTGGGTTTCTACAGTTGGATTTAATATTTGTATTTAATAAGAGAAATTGATGAGAAGCTAAAAGTTATACCAAGTATATGAGGTATCTTGGAAGATTAATAAATTTGTGATTTTAAAATTAAACTTTTAATATATTTATCATTTCAAATTTTATTAGTAGATTTTCTTAAATCGTGATCGCAAGGTAAAAAAAATGTTTTTTTTTAGGAAAAATACGTTCAAAGTTGGGCTAGAGGCATTGCACGCTTTATACGGATGATCTCACAGCATAGTAATTTTTCCGTTTCTAGATTGGTTTCTAAATAAAGTTAATTCCTGTCTTATTTCTAAGGGTACATAGGATATAAAAATGAAAAAATTTGTTCTTTAAAAAATAAATGTGTATAATCATCTTGAATATTATTTTTTAAACACTTTCCTGTTAAGACTTGTTGCGCGTGTAAAAATCGTGCAGAAATATACGTAAAAAATATTCAAAAATATTCGTATATTCTCAAATGACTTATTTTTTCTTCAAAAAGTCTCATTAAAAAAAAAAAAATTATTTATTGCTGTATGCGATCAAAAGCATATACAATATTATTAATGTACAATATTATTAAGAATGTATGATGATATTTTATATAATTCTATTCGTACATTTCTTAGAAGTTACGATAACGCTTGTACTGCGTATATAGAATTTTTTGTTTTTCAATTGAATGACAAATATTTATCAGAAAATGTAGCCACTTTTTAAAATCAGCCAATAAATTGAGCTTAAATAAATTGCTGATAATATAGCTCTAGACTCGTCTTCCTTTGCTTATAAGATCTTTGATTTTTATAATTAAATATTTTATTTTCAACTTGTCGATTTTCGATTTAACAGTTTATGAACTTATTTGCACGTGTACATCGTGCACAAATATAATTTAAAAAAATGTTTGAATATATCGTCGCAAAAATTTTTTACTAGATAATTTAAAGTTTGCACTATATAAAGTTCATCAAAATAAAAAAAATAAGCAGTTGGTTTTACTCTTAGATCTATACAAAAATAATTTTAGACTGTGTAAGATCCTAAAAAAGTTGTGCGATGTCCTTGGGAATAATATTATTCTCAGCCATTCTTATTGTTTTACTTCTGGATTTCTCTAATGCTGCTCCAGGTATAAAATTATTTTAATGTTTCAATAAATTTTATTTAACATTAACAAATATTTTTTACTTATTTATAATTGCATTTTAGGAGATACTGATCCGCAACCAGGTACCAGTGGTAGTTCTAACTCTCAAAAGGCTCAAAATGAAGAAGAAAAAATAGCTAATGTTCAACGTGAACTTACAAATATTTTGTTAACTATAGAAAAAAATAAAAAATACTTAGAAGAAACTAAAGAAATGTATAAAAATCTTCCTCCAACAGAGGGAGCTACGAAACAAGAATTTTTAAAAGACTACAAAGAAGAAATTAGACTTAGAATTATATTATCAGAGCAGATAGGTATTATGCGGAATAGATTAAACCGTAAGGAACCTTTAAATGATGAATATATACAAAAAAAGAATGAAATTAATAATAATTTGATAAATTATAAAGCCTCTATAAAACGTATAAAAGACAAACAAGGACGAAATACTATACTGTTCGGTGAAAAATTACTAGAAAAAGTAAATGAATACGTGATAAAAGAGAATATGGCAAGTCAACTGGAATATATTCTAGACAATGAAGCTGCTCAGCAACAACGTAAGGCAGAGCTAGAAGCACTTAATAATGTTAAAGAAATGCTTCAAGATAACGTAAAAGTTTTGAAAGGCATGCCAGCATTTTATGATGATGAAAATGAGTCTTTAAAAAATTCACGTACAGCAATTAGAAATTCATTTCAAGAGATCAAAAATAATTTTGATCTAATCGTAGATGAAATAAGTAAACGCCGTGAACAATTCAAACGATCAGAAAGTGAACGATTAATGGAATTAAAAAAATTAATAGATTCAATCAGATCATCTGAAGATCAACAACGACAAGAAGAAATATCTCGAGGAATTGTCTTAAGTTTGGTCCTAAAAATAGATGAAAGATTTATTGACATCTTGCAGGAAGCTATGAGAAAGGATATAATAGAACTGGAAAAGCAACTTACACAAAGCAATTATATAGATCAGAATTACGTGAATCTAAGAGATAAAACTCTTAAGAACAGGCAACAATTAATTAAAACGGCAAAAGAGGCTCAACAGTATCGCGATCAAGCAATAAATATACAAGGAGGTGATGATGTAGCAGGTCCTAGTGGAATAAATTGATCTGAAGTTAAAATTCATTTACGTAAATCTAATAGTGTTGAACATTTAAATAAAATACATAATTTTATTATAAATAACTTTATAAATCTGTAGTATATCTACTAGTTGTAAAAAAATTTGCAAATAAATGTATCACACTGTTTCATGAAAAAATTTGAGTTATTTTTTATTTTTTCAAAATTTATTCCTTTAAATCCTATGTGCATACTTTGAAAAATGTTCAGTCTTTAATTTTATCAAATTTTAATTATATATTTTTTTTATAATTAAATTAATTAATATTTTCTTAAAAATAAAAAAAAAAAAATAAAAAAATAATGTTAATAAAATAAATAATGAAGTTTTTTTGCTAAATATTTTTGCTTCACAAAAGTAAATAAAAATTAAATGCAAACAAAAAACAAGATATAATATCTGTCACTTGTTCGTAATATCTTAATTCTCTATACAAGTAAGCATTAATTAACGTCAAATAACTCGAGTACCTCTAATACTGACATGCACATTCACCCATGACTTAAGTGTCTCCAACAAAAACCCTTCGATTTCTTGCTCATCTCAGCAGCTGCTTTAAACCTTGTTTATAACCCAATAGCTGTATTATATATACAAGCTCGAGTTTATAATTAAAATATCCAGAAGCGACTTATAAATCGTCAGACATGTCAAGTACATTCAAATAAAAAAAAAAAGAGAAGCTTTCGAATGAGATGTAGATGATGGAAAGGCGAGATAATCGAGGAAGCTTCAAATAACGAGAGGGATAAGCTTCGACATCTACGCGATGGATTATAAACTCAAGAGCGAAAAGACGATTTCAGTCGATGTAAAAAAAAAAAAAAAAAAGAGAAGAAGAAAAAAGGAAAGTTTTTATTTTCAATAAATGCGAAATTATTCGATAATAATCTGAACGTCAGCTTAAAGCCTTAACAGCTTCCGACTCTACTAATATTACCTGATATTATACCGATATATATTTATGATAACGAGAGAAGTAAAGAGAATGAGAAAATATTATTCGATACAATTTTATTACCTCTATGTTATATGTATAAAGTGTAAAGGAAAAATAAAGTTTAACGACTTGACGTGACGTTACATTGTGTGCGTGTGTGTATGTATAATCAAGTGAAAATTTACCTATTCCGCTTACGTTAGCAAAGCTCGTAAAGTAGTAATAGTATTTTATTCGACAAATGAAATATAGCATATACTAATTTAGTATACGAAGTCCAGTTTAGTATTACTTAAATAATAATATCCGCATAACTATAGTCGTCAATGCTAACTATAAGATCTTAACTTTGATAATAACAACATATGAGAATAAAATCATTTTAAACATTTTTATTATATTTTTCATGTAGAGATGAAAAATTTGTTAATGACAATATTAAACTTTTCTCTTACGCTTGTGAGATTAATAGTAAAGAGAAAGGAAATAGTAACAGCGACCAAATGAAAATTTCCATTTTCATTTACTCATTAAAGTGAAATGGAAAACAATGGAAAGTTACTATCGAGAAATAGTAAGAAGAGAAAGTATAAAGAAAAAAAAAAGCGGTAAATCGGGTCCAAGCTCTCGTAATAATAAAACTTTCCGTTAACTAATTCAGCGAAAGAGAAAGAGAAAGATAGAAAGTTAATGCATCTCAACATTCACGTACGAAAGCGCGTTGTTCGTTAACGTGTTGTCCTATACTCATCCCCTCCTTTCTAATTTTTCTTTTCTGCTTCATCACGAGACAAAAAAAAAAATAAATAAAATAAAACTCCAGTAGCTTTGCTCTTGCTATATTTCTTTTTTTTTCCATAACGCAATTCTATACGATGTAAAACCAAAAGGTGAGAAAAATAGAAAAAAAAAGAAAAATAGAGTATACGGGATTAAGCCAGCGCAATCCTTTTTTTTTGTAATCGAATTCTCGAACGTTACACGTATATATATACACAGTTTGGACGAAGGGAATAGGAAAGGGAATTGTAGTAGTAGTAATAGCACGTAGTAGCGCTTTAACGTAAAGTTTTCAACCTTTCCCTATCCTCCTCTTATACACCCTTTTCCAACTCTGGTTTTCCAGAGTTCGAATTTATAGCCGCGAGTTAATACATAGTGAGTATCTGCTTGTGGAAAGAGAAAGAAGGAGAGAAGCAAAGCTTGCATACTGTGTGTGTGTATGTGTATCTGTATAGTGTAGAGAGAGCACGTGCTGCGTAAAAGAGAGAAAACTGTATGGTAGAGAGAATACGATTGCAGTCGATTTGACTGCAAAGTTAATAACGACACTTGGAAAACTCACTGCTGCTGCTACTGCTACTGCTGTTCTATCTATATTCTATGCCAACTGAATTTACGTACGTGGTTGAGGTACTATCGGGGTTGTATTCTTAAATTAGCGTATGGTTATGAGAAAGTAAAGGAAGAGAAAGGGAGAGAGAGAGAGAGAGAGAGAGAGAGAGAGAGAGCGAGAGAGAGAGAGAGAGAGAGAGAGAGAAAGAGTTTAATTGTACTACGGAAATTATTATTTATTGACTGGAATTTTAGTTATTGGAAATTAATAAGCTAATTATTTAATGGAGAATGAAGTTAAGGATATATTGATGATAATGATGATAAGGAAAATCTGGGGTAAACTTGAATATTTGGTGTACAGTTTGGTGGGGTATAGTTTTTTGAATGTGTATGTATTGGTTGACAGCTAACGTTTGGGTTATTGTTTTCGTGAGCTTTTTGGAATTGAATTTATTACTCTGTGTGTATGTATGAGTAACAAACAAAAATTTTTTTTTTTTTAGATTTATGTGGTGTTATGTTGGAAGAAGAGAATATGAATATTTATGAAAAAAAATGAAAGAAAAAAAAAACAATGTTGGGTTATATGGAAAATATATTTTAAAAATATGATGTTTTTAAAAACTAGAAAAAAAAATTTAGATAAATGTTTAGGATTTGAATTTAATAAACAATAAAAATAATCTTTTTTATATTTATCATATTATTATCAAAATAATCTTTGAATTATGTAATTTATTGAACTTTTATTTGACAAAAGAATAATTATTATTCTGATAATAATAATAATAATAAATGTTTGTTTTGTAAAGACCAATACTTTCCAGTATAAATTATGACCACAATGAATACGAATACAAAACAATTAATCAAGAAATATGCAAAATCAAGTATTTACACAATCGAGTACTTTTTCAAATAATAATCTTGAATTTTAAATTAATTTTATACGTTAAATTGATACAATGAATTTTGCGCAGCAATTGTATACCACAAATGCCAATCCAACAAAAAATACAACATTATTACCAAAAATCGAAAACTTCGTCACAAATAAAGTCCTTAACCCTCCAGCTCTATAGAAACAAAACATAAAAAGAAGCAAAAAAAAACACAAACACAGATCTTGCATAGAAAAAGCTTTGAAATAAAAGAAAATCCATTACGTAAGTATAGAAAAGCGCAACAAGGCCAGATTCGATCGTATTCAAGTGAAAAACATAATACAGTGATAGTATACGACCAAGAGAGAGAGAGAGAGAGAGAGAGAGAGAGAGAGAAAGAAAGAGTACGGTCGAAAGGGTATAGGCAGGAGAGAAAAATGGGCCAACGGAAGAAGGACAGAAACCATGGAGGCTCCGGGCTACTGACCCGGAAAGCTTCACTCTCGTATACAGTCCACGCGGTTATAACTGCGCCGACGTCAAGAGCAAGAGCAAGAGAGAGATAGATAGAGATAGAAAGAGAAAGAGAGAGAGAGAAAGAGAGAAAGCCCTAGGCGCAGCCCGGGAATTCCAGCGTGAGCCAAGCCACCGGTCATCAAGAGTCGCGTGTGTGCATGCTCACGCGTGCGCGTGCTCTCTTGCATACTAGTATATGTTGGATGTAAGGGTTGGTAAAGAGAGAAGGGTATAGTATGTATGAGAGATGATGACTAGAAGTAAAGCGCTCAAAGGCCAGCTAGAGAAAATTGTGAGTGCTTCAGTTTTTTTTTAATGTACGTGTGTGTGTGTGTGGAAAAACGTGGCTTATAGGATTCTGCTTTCGAAAAGTCGGTTGACCGGATGCCAAGCGTGTTGTACTTCTTTTTTTTTTTTTTTTTTTTTTTTACTTGGCTTTTTGGTCAGTTTTGACTTTTTTTTGTTTTGAGAGAATGGAAAAGAGTTAGGAAGTATTGCTTTTGTTTTAGAGAGGTAGGAAGAGAAAGTAGAATAAAAAAAAACAAGAAAATTGTTTAATTGTTTGAATTTGACTTTTTTCTAGGGTAATAGCTTCGTAGCTATTTTCGAGTTATCAAACTAGAGAAGTATTTTGGTACTTTTTTTTAAATTATTTTAAAAGTTTTAAATATACTTTAAGATGTAACAATAGATTTTTTTTTTTAATGTTGATAATTGTACGGGAAATGAGTAATAAATAAAGTCTTTAAATGAAATCATGATGCTTTAATGCGATATAATAAATGCGATCAGTCAATTCGACGTCAAGAATTTTAATAATGAGGATTAAAACATTTTTTTATTAAATATTGATATGTGATTCTTGCAGAGCCACGATAATACCAATCTCGTACAAACTCGGTGGAAACAACGAGATTACTGGTCATGTGCAGCTTCAATTATAAAAATGCCTTTTTTTCCATTTTAAATATGTGTGTTTTAATTAATATAAGAAATTTTTATTATTTGTATTTTATTGGATATTTATGGATTATTTTTAATGATTTTTGAAATATAGTTCAACATATGTGTTTGGATTAAAATATTTTAGTGAGATAATGTTATAATTAATTTAATGTCGTTATTTTTATAGAATGGGCATTAAGTAGAATATGTCAGGATATAGTCAGACACGTTTAGATGAAATTAATCATACGCAAAGGCTTGATGAATAATTTGTTTTTTTACATTATAAAAATAAGTTTTTGCAAATAAGAATAATTAAACTTTTAGAATAGAGCAGACTATCGTGATAAATGCATAAACATGTTATTCCAGAATTTTCTAAGCTAAATCGCATACCTTTGAGTCATACTTGTTTTTCGTATCAATAATGTGGCTAATAATAAATTTTTTTCCGCTTATTTTGTTTCAATTTTTTTTTCAATATTCGTATTTTAAAACAATAAAATAATGTAAAAATAAATATTATGATATTCAAGTTGTTGTGGCTTGCAAACCTTCGAAAATATTTTTTATCTTTATCAAATACTTAAAAAGCCTGATAAAATTTTATGTTTTTGTTTTTACATTTCGAAAGCTTCTGGAATTTTCGTTGAAACGTAATGTAAGACAAAGAAGTATGCTTTGTAAATTTTAATACATTTTAAAATTTAATTGTTTTCTATTCTATAATTCATAATTTAGTTTGTTTTAGAATGCAGAAATTGAGCTATTTGGACAATGTATATTTTGAAAATATGTAACAATTTAAAATTTAATTAAAATCAGTTATTCAATTAAACTATTTATCAATATCTTTCCAAAACTAACAATAAATTAACATCGTTCAAAATCGCCCCTTTTCAAAATACCTAATGACTGATAAAATATTATTCAAAGTATGTGTTTGAATAAAAATATTTTAGTGGAATCATATCATAAGTTATTTAATGGCGTTATTTAGATAGAATAGATATCAAATAGAATAAATCAGAATAAAGTTAACCACATTTAGATTAAAATAATAATATACATAGCTATAATAAATAATTTATTTTAATTTGTTGTAAAAATATTTTCTTCTTAATGATAATAGCTTTTACAATAGAATAGTCTATCGTGATAAATGCATAAACTTGTTTTTTCCAGAATTTTCTACACTAAACCGTATACGTACTTTGAGTTATACTTGTTTATCGTAACGATGATGTGGCTAACAATAAATTTTTTTCTGTTTATTTTGTTACAATTTTTTTTTCAATATTCATATTTTAAAACAATAAAATAATGCAAAAATAGAATTTGTTCGACTTTCAAGTTGTTGTTGCTTGCTAACCTTGAGAAATATATGCGTCAATACTTTTCATCTTTATCAAGTAATTAAAACGCCTGATAAAATTTTATGATTTTGTTTTTACATTTCGAAAACTTCTGGAATTTTCGTTGGAAAATAATTTTGAACAAAGAAGTATATTTTTTTGATATCAAATAATTTTAAAATTCATCCATTTTTTTATTCTAAATTTTATAATTTAAATTCTTTGTTTTAGAAAAAAAAAAAATTTGAGCTATTTGTTTCACATATAATTTTAAACTAGATATCTATCTGATAACTTAATTAAAATTAGTAATTTAATTAAACGTATTGGTTTTATTTTGACTTATCAATTACAATTCGAAACCATAAATTAGTAATCGCTCCAAATGACTCATTTTCAAAACATTTAAAAAAACGATTGATTTGTTCCTCAAAATTATATTCCATCCTTTCAAAATTTCGCTTTCCCGTAGCATCACATGAAGCTCGATAGCTTCTGAAGGAAGCTGACAATTGAATCCTGAGAAAACGAGCTCACTCACGAACAAGCCTAGCATCTCCTATAAAGCGAAATCTGCTCGCTGCACCGCACATAATCTCATCGAACGTCACCCGTACCATTCAGTCTTTCTCTTCACCTTGATCTTCTTCTTCTTAACAGTCTCTCATCCAGCAGGCTTTTGCACATCACGCGATCGGCAAATGATTTTGCACACCGCAGACAACATTAGCAGGGTAGAAGCTTAATAATTATGGTTGGTGCTGCCCGACGATGGGCGCAAAAGCGGAAAAGCGTCTTGGTAGCTCCGAAACTTGTCCATAACCGTAAGCTGCTGCTACTCATGTATACATATTCTTAGCCTTT
>JAPYZE010002054.1:0-18060 GCA_030522805.1 Leptomastidea abnormis
TGTTTTTTTTTTTGTTGGGTGTTAGATGGAAGATTTTTAAATAATATATATATATATATATATATATATATATATATATATATATATATATATATATATATCATAACTGTAATTCAATATGACCATTAACCCTTATACGCACAAGCAACGATCTACACTAGTACACTAACCAAAACAAGAGCCTACCAACCTCAAGTAGCCCGACAGTATAAGCACAAGCAGAACCGTAACTGTCGATGTAGAGGAGAAGAGAGAAGAAGAGTAAGTGAGAGAGAGAGAGAGAGAGAGAGAGAGAGAGAGAGAGAGAGAGTAGGGGTGGTGGCAAACGAGACGCGTCCAGAGAATGGATCGACCAATATTTGGCGCTGCCTCTTGGCCGAGAGCAATCAAACGAGCTCGACACTCTAGCCAGGTAGTTGTGGCTGTATATATAGCATAGCATAGCACATACACATATATATGCGTGTGAAGTTCAGGTGTGTGGGTGTGTGTATGTGTGTGTGTGTGTGTGTGTGTGTGTGTGTGTCATTTCCATTAGCACTTGTGGTGGTGATTGTTCTGAGTTCATACGCATATACTACAACGATGGTAGCTCAAGAGAACTTGAGAGTATATGTATATGTATGTTGTCGACTTCATGTGTTACATATACCTATATGTGTGAGAGAGTATCCTCCTGGTGTGTTGCAAGCTCTGGGTATGTACTCAGCTCTGATGTAACGTTAATTTTAAGCTTGCTATACTACTACTACTACTACTACTACTACTGCTGCTGTTGCTGTTGACGCAAAGACCTTTCTCTCACTCTCTTATACTTTGATGTGTGTGTGACCTAGGTATAAAGGTTTTTGATGTAATGATGCTACCAAGGCTTGATATTATACTTTGATTATTCAAATTTTTTGATAGTGAAAGTAAATTGTAAAAATTTATTTATAAAAATAGATAACAATAACTAACAACAATGATAGTCTACTATTCTTTATATATACAAGAACAATATGAAATATACGTTTCTATCTATATGTGAAATTCGATATATCCAACTCGTATCTTATTGACAACGTCAATCAAAGTGACATCGAGTCTACCAATTCTCTGATAAAAATTCTTCCAAAGACTTTCAAATGCACTTGCCACTTGTTCATCGCTCGCAACAACAACAACAATACACAATACACAATTGAACAATCTACAATCATGTAACTAACATCATCCTTTCTCCGAAAAAAAAAAAATTCAATCTGATAACAATCAATATATGTATCGTTTACCAACAACGAAAAAAAAAAAAAAAAACAGCGTCAACTAAATTCAGATATAAAGAGTCTCAAAGTTTCAAGCAAATGTGGAAATCAAGCTACGTCCGCAGGCAGAATCCAACGAATACTAGATATAAACGAGAATAAGAGAATGGAGGGGTAGTAGAAAAGAGAGAGAAAGAGAGTGAGAGAGAACAAGGCAGGCGGAAAACAGCATAAATCCCAGCGATGACTCAAGCGAGCGGAAACTCCGGGGCGCGAAACGAAAGCGCCCCACCGAGATACGATCGGCCGAGCTTTCTCTCTCTCTCTTTCACTTGCAAGCTCTCGCGCTCGCTTTACGTATTAATGCCAGCGCGTTACTCCCAAGCTCTCTCTCTCTCTCTCTTTCTCTCTCTCGTGGCTGGCTCCACCAAGCCGCACGGCAGCTCACTAACCCTCCTACTTCTTCTTCTTCTTCTCTCTACACCAACTCCCGCCGGCCCGGCTTTGACCCACATCCAACTAATTTTCAGATAATTAATATTTCAGTCGCGGCTTTGTTACGCGCGAGTTAATTTCGATTTGGCCACGTTTCAGTTCTCTCTCCCCCTCTCCACCTCCAACAACTATCCACCCTTTTGCCCTGCTAGCATCCGGTAAGGGCAGCTGCATATCTCTCTTTTGCCTCCGAGCGTTTTTGCCCACGGCCGAGCGTCTCGCCGGAAAGTTGGCGGTTCCAACGCGCCCAGTTGTGTGCGTGTGTGTATGTATGCGCTGGCTATGCCGAAAACTGCATTCTACACACATGTGTACGTATAATTTATTTTCGACGCTTCAATTCCCATTCGCCTTGTCTCGCGAATCGTTTCGGAAGTTACGAGCGCATATACGTGGCCAAAGAGAAAAGAGGATGGAAAAGAGAAAGAGAGAGAGAGAGAGATAGAGAAGTGAGAGGGGGGAATGTGGAGATTGAGACGTGAAAAGCTAATTTTCCCTGGTGAAATGTAATTGTTGGAGGAAGGTATTATTTAACTCAGGAGATTGTAGCTGGAAAATTGTACTTTATGAATTACATCATTTTGTAAGCTTACAGTATGTAGGTATTATATATATGTTAGTGGGTAAAGGTATATTTTGGTTTTTATTTTATCGATGTAAAATTGATGGTTCGAGTAAAAATTCAAAAGAGCTTTTTTCTTCTTTTTTTTTTTTGTAAAAAATATGTAGTTGTCTGATAAATTTATTGGTACGATATATTTTTTGATAACAGTATATACATTTATTGAGAATCTTGTAACATAAACTCGAAAGGATCAAACCTAAACTGCTTTTTTTATGTATCTGTTCGATCTCATACGAAACATAAAAAAAAATTTAGTGTAAACTGATCTTACTCTGTTACATCAATCTTCAAAGCTTGAACATAATTTTTATTCAACAAAGCAACTACGTATTTTTATTTAAAGTTCAATATTTACCCGAAATCAATTTTATTACTCAATATTCTCAATAATTACGATTTCGATTTGATTGTTGAAAAAAAAAAGAAAAATAAAACCACTCGAGCCTCAAAAGCAATAAATACAAGTTCAAGTAAATGCGCTTGAACGAGCTCTCTTAGAGTAGAGAAACGTAACTCGCGGGACTTCAGTCAGTCGTAGCAGTTTAGAAGTGGAAACACGGATACTTCCTAGCTCTCAACTTAATCACCATTTCACTTTGGTCCCTCTTTCTCTCTCACTTCTCTCTTTCTCTCTTCTCGCGTTTCCACCCACGACACAGCTGCTCGCTCTCTGGTCTGTCTAGACAGACCCTGACTTTTACTCTTTCTATCTACCTTACTCGGAAGCTTTACTCGAGTTTAAATAAATGTTTTGCTTTTACTTTTCGGTGTCGCGCAAAAAATTTCTCCAAACTTCACGGTGAATTGATCTGTCGACTTTAATTATTCCTTGTAATGTTTACTTTTTTTTATTAGGGAGTATAGATTGCAAGAGCTTGCAGGAGCTTGCATACATTATTCTTATACATATATTTATTAAGAATATCATAAGAACATGTTTTAAATAAGAGATCAAAAATATTTTAACTTTAACATCATTAATGTTAAATCCACCAAATATATACGAATAGTCATAAAAATTAAAGAAAAATTTTCAAACGTTCAAGCTTTCAAGCTCATCTTATCACCGCTTGCCTTTCGTCATTTACTTCTCTCAATTGCCCATTTCTCCATCCAACTGCTCTCAAGCTCCTCCATGGCGCAAGCTCACTCTTAACTCTCAGAGGATAATGTCTTTTTCGACGTTCTCCCTGAAATATTCCTCGCGGAGAATATCGCACCGACGTGGATTTTGAGAGTAGATCGGCCGTTATGAGGGAGAAAGAAAGAGAGAGAGATAGAAAGCGACAAGGAAATTCCGAGGCCGAGCGTCTTCGCGTCACCAGGAAATGGCGACCGTTTCCTTTCGCTCCTTCTCTTCGCTCCTTCCTCTACCTCGTTTTCAACGTCTTAGTACTACTACCTTTGCGCCACTATCCGTTTGGAACTTCATCCGTTTGCGATTTCACTGAGCAGTGCTTCTCAACCGGTTTCTGCTTCTCTTTCCTAGCCAAATATAAAAGTTACGTTTTTTTTTTTTCGAAAAACTCGGCTTTTTTGGCCAGTAGGTGCTTTTGAAATTCAAAGTCTTTGAAGTAGGATCTTTTTTTTTCAAGCCACACACACGCTCGGGTGCTGAAGACATTTGATCTCAAAGTTATCTTAGAGCTATATATGTATTGAGGGTATAATGTATGTGAGCGTGGCATAAAGAAGTTTATTCAGAATTTAATGACTTGCAAGCGATTTTTTACCTGCTATGGAGAAAGAAACTTTTTTTAATTACTAAAAAGCTCGCTTACGAGGTACTGTGATTTCGAAGCGGTCTTCTCAACTTGGGAGAGGGTATAGCTTAAAGTTTTTTGTTTCAAAAGGGAAAACTCATTAAAAATAAAAATAATAATAATAATAATAAAAAAAGAATATAAGAAAGTATATACCTACTATAGGCAAATAAAATGTTAATTAGAATTTCATCGTCTTATTTTTCAAAATTTATAAATTCGCTAATTAATTGTAAAAATAATATTCTGTACTAATAATTCACTGATAATATTCATTCATAAATTGTATTCCAAAATCTTGTTTAAATTTAAAGCTTATTAAAGTAATATAATTAAATTTGAAACAGTAAATTATAGATCTTATCTTGTAGATTCTTAAATTAAATTTTAGTGTTAATGAACTACATGCTTATCATATTCATTTCATCAACAAACACGTAGATTATGAGCCATCAGTATTACCTGAAAAAAAAAAAAAATATTATTTGAATAGCCAAAAAAAATTAAATCTTTTTCCCTAATTAAATTCATAAATCGCACATCTTTCTCAAATATTTGCGCATAGCAAATGAGCATCTCTGTCGTAAGAACTTAACCCCTTTCCCTCCTTTTAGCGCTTTGTTTCCAAACTGACATAAGACAGTTACAGCTCATAAGCTCAAGAGAACTCTATGGTTATCTCTCTTATACCGTATACCTTCTACCCCCTCCCAAGTCGCATCTTCATTTAAAGCCATGCTTTTACTTGCTCACACTGCAACACAGTTATATGGAGAGAAAGTCTTACAAGTGTTCTACTCTTACTTTTCTCGTTTTCCTTTATTCCTCGATGAAGTGACTTTTTTCTTTTTCCACTTTTTTTTCTTAAACTTGATCTTCTTTTTTTTCCTTCGTTCGTTCGTTCGTCGTACGAAAGTCCAAGAGCTTCGTGGCAAATAATTTCGAAACTTTTAAGTTTCACGAATTCAAGTGGTCGTGCGTAAAATATTGAAAAAAATAAAATCGTTCTCTTAGAACTCTGAGTGAATTTATGTTGAACCTTTGGGTATTATGTTTGATCGTGGGTTTCTTTTCTCTTTTTATTAAATTTTTTAAGTTGACGAAAGTTAAAATAAAGTTAATAGTGGTTACCCGAATGCTCTTTTTTTATACGAGGTATTATTAATTGTCGGATTCTCAATTCAATTTCATTATTTCTACTATAATAATTATATTTCAATTTTTCAACCAATTAAATACCAAATTAAAATTTTATAAGACTCAAAATCATAAAAATGATTCAATAACAACTTCAACATAATAATCAACACAATCTTCCTTCCTGAAGATACACACAGTCAAATTCAAGTCGTCATCAACTCGCAAGATCACGAATCCGCATTTACAACGCATTTACAAACTAGCAGCTCATTTGCGAAGTGTCGTGCAGTTCCGGCATCTTGGAGAAACAGCAGCAATAGCAGCTCCTTGTAATAATGCCAAGACATCATCTCGGTGAGCCGCAGAACTTCGCCACGATTACGAGGTAGTATGGGGAACGCGTATACGCGCGATTGCATAATGCAGAGAGAAAGCTAGAGTAGTTGTAGTAGTTGTAGTAGAGCCTCCCGGCATTGTCTTGTATATAGTATATATACCGGTAAGCCAAAGAGAGGATGCATAATGCAAGTATCATGAGCGCGTGCGCGTATCTTTACCTCGTACATAACATCGACATGATGTTGCTACTGCGGCTATCGTGAGAATATACAAGCGACGAGAGAGAGAGATGCTTTCGCGAAATTTGAATTGTCCTACTTTGAATGAGAGAGAAGATATAGAGGTATAGAATATACGCGTAAAGGCTCACTTACAAGTATAGGTGGTAGACTTTGAAATGCCGCGGATAATTCCCGTGGGGCTTGGCCGTTTGCTTCCTTCCGCTCTACGCCATCAAGGACCTTCTTTTTTTTTTTTTTTTTTTTTTCTTCGAGTCCCTACTACGAGCCATCGCACACCGGTACTTTTAAGTGGAAAAGTTTTTTCGACTTTTAACCCGCTCTCTCTCTACTAGTGCTACTTCTACTGCTACTGCTACTGCATTGAAATGGAAAGGATGCCCTAGACGCATGAGCTTTACTATACTGACGGATTATCGATTTTTACGTTGAGATCTGGTAGTCAGAACTATATTTTTCTTTTTTTCTTTTTTTTTTTTTTTGAGGTTTATTGGGTTGTAGTGATTTTTCTTTTTTTTTCGTGACTGTGAAGATAAAGCGATTATGCTTTTTCTTTTAGGTTTTAGATTTTAAGTCTTTTTCAAAATCTGATTGTTACCGTATACCTATTTTTGTAGTGATGTTAAATTATTGTAATGATTTTATAAAAATAACGATACATGGAAATTGATTATATGATTCCGTAATACTATAAAAAAGAAATGTTAAATTCATAGTATAAAAGTAAGATGTCGATTCTGATGAATGAAAGGAAAAATCATACGGATGAATAGTACACGCAACTCGGAATCTTTTAACATATGTATCGTGACATTGTTTTCCTTTCACTTTTTTTTTCTCTCTTCTCAACCAAACCACCAGTCCGTCTTACGTATGTTCACAAGCATACACATACACACACACATAGTTCGTCGTTTCACATATAAGCTTGAAGCCCATCTCGATCTCCGAGCGCGTTCGCCAATGTTTGCCCTCGTCTTCCGGCTTTTTGAGGCCAGCTGGAGAGCGAAGGTTCGTCGCAAAAAAAAAAAACGAGAGCAAAAAAAAAAAACGAAGAGCCAGAATTACGGAAGGGAGATAAAAAGGCCCCGGGGCTGGGCGAAATAAAAAGAGAGACAGATTGTGTAAGACAAGGTACTGGTCTTTCTCTCTCTTTCTCTTTCTTTTACTCTTTTTTCTTTTCTCTTTAGGTGCACGACTGGAGTGGTAAGAAAAATCGGGGCTGCAAAGCTTTTACGGGGTTGAAAAGGAAGGATTGGCTTAGAGACGCGTTGTAGAAGAGACAATGTTAGTCTTCACTCTATTTACTTTTTCATCCTCGTTTTAATGAAAATTTTAATAAAATTTTTTATATGTGTATGAAAATAACTTGTATGTAATACTATTGTAATGTGAGATTACTGAATTTAACACGAGTACAAATCTTAAAATATACCTAAATAAATTTTTAAGTAGTAACAATCCGATATAGTCAGCCAATCCTGAATAAAATCAAATCTGCCTTAAACTTTCTACCACTTTAAATTGAATTTATTCACATAAAATGCATTTCTCTCATTGCACAGCATTTCGGTATATAACCAAAACAATGTTTCCTCAACATAGTACACACCCAAAGACCATCTCTCAACGCCTTCGGCTATCGGCTTTCACGCGCCAACGATCACTGGCAAGAACACAACAAAGATCCAAAGCTTCTGTATATACATTTAGAATACACGTGGAAAGGGAAGCAGTGCGTACGTATATACTTGTGTGTGTGTAAGCCATAGTAGATGATATATAGGTAGTTTTGAGTAGAAATAGCGTAGTACGACGCTAAGCTTAGTTAGTCTGATTTGTGCAAACTCCAAAAGCAGTTCTCTTTCTCTCCTCTCCCTCTCTCGTTTGCTACTCTGCTACCAACTCTTGATCCTTCGGTATGGCTTCACAAGTTGGTCCAATTTCATATTCATCGACTTGCAGTTAATTACAGTATCCTCTTTCGAATCTTCTATCTTTCTACTTTCAAAGATTTTCTTTTTGTTATGAGTTACGCAGTAGTAATGCTGTGATGATGAACCAGCTTCTTTTCCGCGTGTTTACCTTGTTACTAAGCGGATAGAACTAGACTAGACTACTAACGCGAGAAGCTTGGCTACTTTTTAATCTCTTTTCGAGTTTTCAATTTTCCAGAACTGACTCGATCAGACTGGCCGATTTCGACGCTCAACGGAAAAAAGGATTTTTTTCGCTTTGTTAGCATTTTTTGGATGAGAGAGAAAGAGGAAAAGATATTTCTCTCTTGGCAAGTTTTGGTGCAGATCAATTTTTTTACTTTTTTTTGGTATTCATGGAATTTTTTAATTAGAGGCTGCTTTCTCTTGCAATATTTAGGGAACGGATAGGAATTTTTTTTTTATGAAAATCGTATTTATTGCTCGAGATTGTGAAATTTTCGTTGGTAATGCTATTTTAAGATTTTTAAAGCTATGAATTTTTTTTTTTTTTTAATGTATGTTTTCAGTAATTAGTGAATTGAAACTTAGTTTTAAATTGAGTATGATTTAAAATATATTTTGATAAATATGTTCAGGCAAGTGGGTTCGAAAGGATGAATCTTTTTTAGGGTAGTAAGCCAAAGCCATTTCAAAAGTCAAAGTTTTGACTGGTTTTTCAATTTTGGGTTAGTTTTGAATAGATTTAAATTTATGAAGCTTATTTTACAAATAAAAAATTTTTACAAATAAAAATTACTTCATCTCGTGTTATTAAATATTTTAAAGCATTTTAAAAAATCGCGAAATTGCAGGTTTCACGTATATGTATATTTGGCAAACAGTAATCTTTAAAGAATTGAAATATTGATTTCCCATAAATGGCATTTGTCCATTTATGCCTCCTTTTTTTTCGCTTCAAACCTACACTTTATCGCATTAGTAAGTCATGAGTACTACATTTTTCATCGTATATGATAACTATGATAATTTTACTTTTCAAACCTTCAATTTTCTTGTTGATTTTCTGAATTTATTTAAACATTATTTCACAAATTCAAATATTTTTTAATTTTATCAAACATCAAATTTCACGTTTCAATAATCAGTTCTAATTTATTTGTAAACAGAAAACATTATAATTTTACATATGGTAATTATGAAAATTTTCCAACAAATACTTCATTATTCCAACTTTTACCTTGGGTTAAAAATAATAATTTTTGTAAAAGCAATATTATGCAGCAGCAGTAGTAGTAGCAGATATTGGTAAACTTTGAAATTGTACAGTTGTAAAAGCCTTCAAAAAAATGTACTTTTCCTTCCAATCTCGTGGTAAAACTAAGCGAATAACTCGGCCCCATTCAAACTCGCTCACACGCAACAATTTTCATTTCTCGCAATAAAAAAAACATTCACGCGTTTTAACTCCCCCCCTTTTTTTTACCTTTTTTCCAATATACCACGCAATCAAATGAATGGGCTGCGCAAAAAAAAATCTCAGCTACCGAACACATCGCCCGATACAAAGACGTGAATACCTACGAGGGGGGTTGGAAAAAATTAAACACAAGAGTTTCCGAGTAATAATTCCAATGGGAAACAAAGACTTTCAACATACAAAAAAAAACAATGTATAGGTGTGTTATTTTCTATTTTTCAAAAAATATACGTACTGCGAAAAAAAAATCGGTAAGAAAAAAATCGTTTGCGTATACTCAGGTAGAGCCTTTGTGTTGTAAATGCGGCCGTAGACGCATTCAGCCACAGAAAACAATGTAGGCGCGCGCGCGTCTCGTCACGCGTTTATCGTCTCGTGAGAGGCCGAACAATCGACTCTAGCCGATGTGCCTCTTTTAGTCATACGATTTTCCTTCAGCTCTCAGTTATTCTACATTTTTTTTCTCATTTTACTTTTTTTTTCATTTTATTTTAGTACGCTTGCGGCTCGGTAAAATTTGATAACGTTGCAATACACGCAAACTTTTTTGTTTTCTTTCTATTCATAGTTTGCGGCTTGGTTTGTTACTTTAGTTTTACGTGTATGTATTTGTGTTAGTATATGTGCACTTTTCGTTGTTTAAATTCAATTAAGCAATTTACAGAGAGAAAGAGAGAGAGTGTACGGTTTGATTTTGTCTAAACAGTTTTCTGAATTACTTTAAAATGGTACTAGTGAAGTCCGAAGTTTTACTTTCACTTCGCGAAGTCCGAGGTTGAAGTTATATGTACTTCAGAGCCTTATCCGATTCACTCTCTCACCGAAGCTTGGATTTACTTAAATCCCTTAAGTAGATATATGTGCGGCCCAAAAGTTAAATTCTTGAATCATATAATTTGATCAATTTAGACGATTTTGTTTGATTAAGCACTTTTAAATTTTAACAATTATAAGATATAATATTCTATTAAATTTAAATTGTCTCTAAATTAAAATTACATTTAATAACAAAAAGAAATATGTTAAAAGAAAAACTTTGTTTCTCACTCAATGACCTATAAATAACTGAGATACAAACATAATACAAGTCACAATAACACACTTATTATTATTTATCCTGTAAAACAGAACAAGAGAAATTTACTATTAGAATCACTGCATACATATATATTCATTTATCCTACATTACGAATTATTTCCTTACGAACAAGTTCAAGCTTAGCTATTCAAGTTTAGAAAGTATATACGAGCAAGCTTATCCGATGAGTTTATGCGCATTCAAATTCACCGAGCACACGTATGTATATCCCTTCTCTAAGTAGATATATCCCGTAACTGGTAAGACCAACCAGTATTTCAATGACTGCAAGCTTTTACTATAGTAGTAAATAAAAAAAAAAAAATTCCCAAAAAAACAACTAAAATGCAACACACAGTATTCTTAATTAAAAATAAAAGCCATATACACACCAGTGGGAGAGTATAGAGTAGCATTTCAATCGCTACTCGCTGTTGCATGAAACTCGTCCATTTCGTCAAGCTCGTTCCTCCAACGCGTATAGCACTCACATCTCTTCCTCATGCCCCTCTCCCCACTTCATTTTTTTTGGCTCGCTCAATTTCTGGATGAGCGTGTCAGCGATCGACTCTCTCTCTCTCTCTCTCTCTCTCTCTCTCTCTCTCTTTCTCTTGCGATCTCTTTTCGTACACACGCACGGACGCGCACACGGAGCTTGCGAAAGAAGAGAAAACTATGGCCCAAGCACGATCGTGAGAGAGAAAGGAGGGAGGGGGTGGAAACAGAAAAAGCGCAGAGCCAAGCAGACATTTAAATTCAGCGACACGTAGCGTCGAGGTTGATGCAACTGAGATTTCTCTTTCTCTCTCTTTCGAGCTTTATTCTCTTTTCGACCGTCGAACCCCCCACTTTCTTTCTTTTTTTTTCTCTATCCATCCCCTCTTCCCTTTACCACTACAAACGCCCCGTTTGTATCACCCTTTCAACCATCGTGTTCATGCGTTTCGAGAAAATTGGCAAAATCGAGGAAAAAGAGTAGACAACAAGAGACTCCACCCACCCCCCTATTTCCTTCGTGTTATTCTTTTTTGTTTCGTGATTCTGTTCTTGTGCGTGGATGGATTGAGTGAGCTTTTTTTGCATTATACATTGAAATTAAAAGCTTCTCGAGCACTTATGGGAATATTGAAAATTACATGTTTACTTCGAGTTTGTGTAATTGATTGGAAAATGAAGTTGATTATGAAGTAAGAGTGTTTTTGAATTATTTTGAAATGATTGTTTTTTTTCTTTTTTAATGAAGTGAAGTGAGGAATGTAGTTAATTAACAAATCAATAAATTTATTAATTTTTTATTGAAAAAATAGAGTTTTATATTTAAAATATTTATTAAAAAACAAAATATTTTCGATAAAATTGTTAATCTTTTAAAATGACAAAAATCCTTTTTCGCGAAAAGAATTTCATTTAAAAAAAGAAAATAACTTTAAGCTATACCGGGATTTATATAGAATGGAACGTGATTTGAATAAAAAGCGGATACTTCAATTCTTTTGATATCGTTTTTCAAATTAAATACTTCGTGTTTTATTAGTTCAATTAATACGTGACTTTAAAAAAAAAAAATCTTTTGCGATCGAGAAATATATCGATATCATTTTTAATTAAAATTTTTATAGAATTTTTATTTAAAGAAATATCGCTTACGGTAAAAATTTATTTATTTTTATATTGTACATCATTTTTCTGTAAAATTGATCCATTGAAGTAAAGAATATGTTTTTGACAGTAATCGATCTTCTTCATATTTCGAGAAAATAAATGAAGACGAGAAAAATCAATAACAAACAGTTTCACAATTGCAACTGCTCATGCCGCAAAGGACCGTATGATAAATGAAAGTGAGCTGGGGAATGGAGAAACGCCGAGAAAACTCTCGTTTTTTTGAAAAGTTACGCCCGCGTTATTTCGCGTGAGAACGGTAAATTTTTTTTTTTCACTTTAGTGCCGCAAAAAATGAAAACGCGATGAACTCATCTGGCTGCAAATGCCACATGAGAATCGAAATAACTTCGATTCGAAAATGAAAATGAGAAATGAAGCCGTCAGTATAGTATCAGAAATGAAGACAGAAATTTTAGACGAATGAAGAAGTGTACATGAAAGCAAAAAAAAAGAAAATCCGGAAAATTATCGAGATGCTACACGGATAAGAAGAGAAAATAATTATAAGTTGAAATGAGAAAGAAGCAAAAGTTTCTATTCTTGCTCGCGAGACGATTGTAACCGATTTTCATTCGAACTTCAACATTTTTCTTCAATTTATTTTTGAGAAAACTAATAACTTCTTTATCGCAAGAAATTCGATTTTCCTAATGTAATTTGTTCGAACAATAATTGGAAAATTTGATTATATCCTTGTTATCTCTATAAAATTTTATTACAAAATGATCAAAAAGGCTTAAAAAAACGTAATGACATTATTTTTATAAAATTCACCTAAATTTTGTAAAAAATATTATCAAAGCGTACTTGACACTAAATCAAAATTGGATGATTTGCATTTTTTGACGGGCTGTTGAGTTTATACCTGATTACGTACGTACACGTATCAACTCTTGAAAATTCAATCAACTTTTTTTAATGATATATTATTAATAACAAAATTAAAAATTATAAATATACTAAAAATAATTTTGTTACTAATTTCTATAATTAAAAAAAAAATAGGGTAAGAATCAATATGATTAATTGTCTTTCCTTGACTATTTTTATTCTACTAAAGAAAAATAAGAAAAATAAAAAAATAACAGGCAGGATGTGAAAACCCGTTAACGGATTTATTCGTCGCAACACAAATTTATTTTCGTAACAAAAAAGCGCTTCTTCGTCGTAGCACTTCCTTTCTATAAAATTCTCGAAACTACACTCTCAAAGTTGCGGATGTGTGAGCTCATAATACTTTATTGCTCACATTTACGCTTTTCATTCTAGTGAAAACACGTTTTTTATCAATTTTAAATCTAAATTTTATAAACATATATATTTTTAGTGAATAAATCATAAAAATTAATTCAAACTTTACTGATAACATTCGATTTGATTAAAATTCAAGTTACCTACACGAATGTCTTTTTGTGTATGTGTCAATCAGTTACATAATTCAAAATCATTGATATTTTGCATGTTACACGTAACGTTTAAAATTAACAATCGTAAAAATAATTTTAATCTCAGACACTTATTAAATTATTCAAAATTTAAAATAGGAAATATCCATATTTGATTGGCACTGTTTAAAAGCGTTATTCGATTCATCATTTATTATTAACCATATGATGATAAGATAAATTGATTTTTTGCTTAACGACGTAAATATTTTAACGATATATGTCAACATAGATTGAGAAAAATCTCAATTGACAGAATCAAAACTCATTAAATTAATCTTTAAAATTCGTAAATAAAAAATCTCAATAAATATTAAAATAAGAGAAAAATAGCTATTCTACAAAAGACCAAAAAAAGAAAAATTCCATCATGCATTCAAGCTTTTTAATTGTAAAATATCAAAAGATAAAAAATACAAGTAACCATTCAATGCTTCCTTCTATTCTCCTCCTTATTTTTCCAAAAATTCAAGTCAACAAAAAGCACCAAAACCTTACGAAAGAAAGCACGAATCTTGGATAGAAAAGGAGATATAGCGCAAGTTTGCAAGCTCGCACTCGTCTTAGTAACGCGAGCCAAATGCTCGTCTATTAATCTCCTGCCGGGCGGACAGGACACACAAAGTAGAGAATGGTATATATAGGAAAGTATAAGGGCCAGAGGGAATTGGTGAGAAATAAAGGAGTTGGATAGTAAGAAGGGCAAGTAGCTTGCGCGATTAGACGACTGGTTACGTCGAAGTCCTATACCGACTTCCGTTATGGCATAGCTTCTTTCGGCAAATAGAACGACGTGGTACCTCTTGTGTGTGTTTGTGATTTGTGGCCCTACTTAAAAGGCTGTAGATGGGACTGGGGTGGTGGTACGATTGCTACTGGTCTCTCTCTCTCTCTCTCTCTCTCTCTCTCTCTCTCTCTCTCTCTCTCTTTCTACCTTCAAACCATTGGCGAGAAAAGTCCATTTTACATTTGGTCGTGATTTGTCGATGCTCTTGCGGCCGGAAAAAGGGAAGGGGCAAAGGCAAAGTCCGTGTGCACGCGGTTCTTATACTTCTAAGGAATGAAAAATCAATTTTCACGATTGGAAAGTTACGCTGGTACTTTTTTTTTCTTTTTTTTTTATGGGATGACGAATTGATCTTTTCTCGATATAGAGCTTCTTGCGATATTAAAATTAAGCAGGTGTGCTTCACTACGCGTTTGGAAATTGGGATCGATCGTTTTTGGTGAAAATTTATGTGAGAACATTTTTTTTGATAAATCATGAGAAAAATATTGTATTTTCTATCGTCATTCTAAATTATTAAACTTATTTAATTTGAGCTTATACTACTTAGGTATAAGCAGAATTGAAATATATATCATAGTTATTCTTATTCACCCTAAATTATATTTCTCATTTCTGTATAATAGCATATTAAAACATTTTTTATAATAAAAAAGCTCTTGAGAAAAGAAATTCAAGCTTCTCAGAGCTTAAAGAAATCCAGCTGGGTCAAAATCATACAAGTCAGTTAAAATAATAAAATTATGAATTGTATTGCACAGAGCTAAGGTTAATACGATTAGCAAGTAAATTCTTCAAAGAAAGAAAAAAAAATAATAAGTATGCGTCACATACTAGAAAGAGAGCGATCAATGTAGCCACACAGCCGGTGGTCGCGTATCGCTCTTACACCCTGGGGCGAAGACGTTGGTAGCAGTAGAAGTAGTAGTAGGAGAGATGCCTTGCGAGGCTTCTCGCCGCGTATGCGCTTGTGCTGCACGAGTGTTGCCTCTCTGATATCGCGCGTTGCTCTCTTACCCCTTACTACTACATCGCACTCGTCTGTAGTCCGGAATCCCGGTAGCTCTCTCTCTCTCTCTCTCTCTCTCTCTTACCTCCTTTTTACCCTTACCCTTTCTCCGGAAGACGATGATGCCGACGATACCAAGCCTCCTCTCTCTTTGTCGTAGCTTGGTTCTAGCAGGCCAACTTCTACGCCACGCGGCGTGTCTGCTTTCCTCTCAATCCCTCTCTTCTCTTCTCTTCTCTTGTTGTGTATACCCCCAAGAACGCAAAGAGGCATTCCTTTACTATCCCATGGCAAAGCTGCTTTGTCGTGTACCTCCTACTATGGCTCCTGCTTCTGATGCTGTTGTGTCCCTATCCTTCTCTTCTTCTTCTCTTTCTCATACTCCTCCACTTTCAGTGTAAGCTTTTGCCTTCGCTCGCGAGGAATGTGCTTGTGCTACTTTATGCTGGACCGCAAAGAAGAGGTTTTGATTTTTTATTTATTATTTTTTTTTTTTTAAAGGAAGATGATGTGATTGTTTAATCTAATTTTATATTTTTTTGTTTATTAAATGTTAATAATTTTAATTTTCTTATGTGCAGTCTTATTATTTTATCATTATTAAATCTAATATTTTGAAAGAGTAACAGATTATACGATTTAAAAAAAAATTTGTTCTTACCCAATAGTTTTTTTTAAAGTAACATATTTCTTTTAAAACACCCATGAATTCCATTTAATATTCTTTTAAAAAAATAACCTTTCTTTTTTTCTACAAATTTACACCGCACACACGCATCTCTTTTCTCACACACGTCAAGTAGTAAACATTTTTTTTTTTTTTATAGAGCATCTCTTAACTGTCAGATATAATTTTTTTTATCCTTCTACAAGAAGAAAAATAATGTTAAACTTGTTTTTACTCACTCTCTTATTATTGCCATAAAAAAACGAAATAAGCCATAAAGAAAGAAAGAAAAAAAAAACAACAACAACGAGCCACGCATAAAGCTCATAATTCCATACAAACTACATATCCCTCTCACTAAAGTACATCTTTTGGGTCCTCTTTCTCGAAAACAACAAAAATAAGAAAGTCTACTAAACAATAAAGAAATATAAAAATAAAGAGAAAAGAGAGGCTCAAAGAAGAACCTGAATTTAAGTTTGCTGGCAAAGCGCGCGACGCCAACCTATACACGCGAACTCTTTATCCTCCCTTTTATACAAGTTGTAGTAGTAGTAGTAGTCGCAAGCTCTCTCGCGTGCACGCGGGCATTAAGTGGCCACACGTAGAGGGAGAAAGGGAGGAGGGTATATATATATACGCGCGCCTTAGACCCGAGGTTGTCTGCATGGACATTAGGCTAATCGACTGCTTCCGAGCCGCGGGTGTGCGAAGAGAGAAAGAAAGAGAGAGAGAGAGGGTGGGTATATATACGCCGAAGGGATGTATAGCGATCGATTCTCCTCCTTCCACTTCTGCGCTGAGGGGAGCCGATAAAGGGACTTCGCGCCCCGCGTGACCGACGGCCGCTTTCTGCCTGCCTACCTGCTGTCGCGATGTACTCGTGTGTTCGGTTTTGGAATGAGAAACAGAAAGAGAGAAAGAGTTTTGGTGGATAGTAATGTGATATACGGCAGTGCAAGGAATTTTTTTTTTAAGGAAAAAGTTTTTGTTATGAATTTGAATTGGATAGGTTTTTTTTTTGTAAATTGGCTAACTTGTGTGTATGCGCAATGATTATGAGGCTGTTATGTGGCAATGCTTACTTGGACAGGTTTTGAAAGTTTACTTTTTGAAGTGAGAGCTTGTTTACTAGTAGTCATACTAGACTCGTTTCATTGCAAGCTTTATTTGTAAATCGTAATTCGTAGGACTTTGATATATACCTTTGAAAATTTGAACAAATCTCATTAAAAAATTGTTCGTTCTGAAAATAGAAAAAAAAGATGAACTTGTAAAGAAGAAGCACACTAAAATATTCCTTAATAAAATAAACGTCCGTGAGCTTTTAAGGTCAACGTTGTCTTTAAGTAAACAAACGCACACACCAAAGTAAATCCAAGTAACTGAAAGAAAGGAAAAGAAAAAAGGTAGAACCGGAAAATGAAACGATGCACGCTTGTGAAAAAGATGACAAAGCTAGACAGTGACAGGGGTTATAAAGAAGAAAAAAAAAATATATATATATAAAGACGTGCCTTTATTCCCTTCCCTTTATAGTTACTGCTTCTCTTACATAATGTAATTAAGTTTTTTTTTTCTTTTTTCTTTTTTAATAATTCAGGGAATACAACGAAGGGAGCGTCGTCCGAGTATCTTGGCTGTACATTAATTTAATTTAGTTTCTCGATCCATAGCCTCTTATGAATGAAACATTGACGTTGAGCTTTACACCTCACCTTTCCCTTTTTTTTTCATCCCTTTATGCGTCTTTTATTCGTGATCACGTAAAATCTACGCTTGAATAATTAATTTTGATAGGCACTGTATGTTAAATTGAAGATTTAGTTTGACTGCGTTTGTTATATAATATGTTTAATGTTATGTATTAGCTGACTTTAAGATTTAGGATGATGTTGAAATTAAAATTGATATTTTGATGTTAGTTACCTGGTTGATAAATTGGTAAAAAAGATGGATTAGTTTGATATTTTTAAAAAGTTTTTACTAATATAACTTGATTAATTAAAAGCTTCGTTTTTTTTTATATACATATATACATATATAATCTATTGACTCCATGTTAATTGATTCATTCAGTGTATCTGAATCTGTATTTGTTAAATTTTCATTAAATAATGAAAAATTTATTTTATGTGCTGCTT
>JAPYZE010002055.1:0-18057 GCA_030522805.1 Leptomastidea abnormis
AGAGAGAGAGAGAGAGAGAGATATAAGATTTTCATCTTTCGAATTTTCGTTATTATTCGATAAACAGGAGCGCGCAGTTAACCGCAGCTGTCGCATTACTATCTCTTTAATGTGTGGGGTTTGAACAACCCTTGTAAGTAAAGCAAGTAGAGTGTGCGAGAGCTGCCACGGCGGAGATGCAAGCCGACGGTGCGCAAACTATCCTAGACACCATAGACCCGACAGCAGTGCTAATGGATTTCTCTCTTTCTCTCTCTCTCTCTCTCTACGCAGCCTGCGGTGATTCAAAATATTGGGATTTTCTTGTACAGGCGTTTTATTGCGTATTATCTGCAGTATTTTTCTGTATTACTTATTTTGAATAACTGTATAATTATTTAAATATATTACGTATTATTATTATACTCATCTATGTCCTGTATATATACGTATAATATATTATAAAAATAAAAATAGTATTTACACGCGCACCTACATTTAATGTCCTTCCCTCATTACTACTTACTTACCCAAAGATCATCGTACATATAAATTATACATCTTTGTATATGTTTACTTGTGTATCTTAAAAAGTCTTGCGATATACATTTATATAAATAACGTTTACCGCAATTTCACGCTCGATGCCAAGTTTATACACTCCTCTATAAATGAAACTTCGTATAGTTGCTGCTTGAGAGTTTGAGATGCTTTTGCAAGGATATGCGTGTGTGTGTGTGCAGATTTTGGCTTTAAGCGAGCTAAACTAAATAATATATTATGTGTATAGCTAATACAGGTCGTGTGACGAAGCCAAATTGCGCGATAAAATTATTATATGCGCGCAATGAAAGCCAATGATTTTCCATTTGAAAATAAGTTTATATTCATTACTGTTTTATGCAAAAAAATAATGCGTCAATTTCTTTGCCTACAATTAATTTATATATATTAAAATTATTTTCAATATTTCATGAAATAATAAATGATTGATTGATGAATTCAAGATTTCACTTAACTAAAATATGTATCGCAGTATACCCGGTCATATCAGCACATGCACATATATATATATATATATATATATAATATAATATATTATAATATATACAACCAGGAGACTTTTATGACATACACAGAATTTCAAATAGCCAGTTAAATCTACTTTGGCGGCAACAACAACAAACATACATATCCTTATACTATTACCTACTATACACCCTCCCTAAAATCTCTGGAAAGCAGTGGTCATTAAATTTTCCCATAACACGTGTGTGGTAAGCTTCCTCGTTAACAATTCTCTGTTATAAACATACACCTACACCCTTTACCCCCCCCCCTCCTTTCTCTACCGTCTGTATAAACAGTCAACACGCACGCATTTAATTATCTGTGCCTCTATAAACACTTTTATTTGTGTGTATGGACAGTTTTTCTGCCACTTAATTGCGAAAGCAAATGCGAGAATGATGGGGGTTTATAAAGCCGATCAACTATACTTATAGGAGATTCTGCAGCTTCTGTGAAGAGGATCCCTTTGAGAGCGCATGATAATGCTTCTTATACAGCTTAGAGCTACCCATACGTATGTATACTTAGTAGTTAATTAATTTAATGTTGTTGTTGTTATTTTAACCCAGTTTTTGTGTAAAATCAAAAAATCATGTTAAATTAATGCTAATGTATTTAATGATTGTCCAAAAAAAATAATATAACAAAGGAAACATGTTATTTTGATATAGTTGCACGTGTTCGATTAAACTGATGAACTATTTTTATGATGCACCTACATACTTTTGACATGTAACGTGATTTTATTTTTATATTTTAATTCAATTGAGGGATGTGTGACCTAATTATTTTACGTAATTTCGCCCTACGTATGCAAAAAAAAAGAAAATATTCTGTATTGATAAATAGATATATATTTAACATTTTGTTAATATTTTTATTTGTTCGACAAACGAATCAATTTGAAAAATTCAATAAAGCCTCTCCAATACAATTGATTATTACAGGATAAATGTAGGTCATAGCGTATATAATATTAGAAACTCCAAAGCGGCGTATACCTGTATTATAGGTGTATTATATCGCTCGACACACTTCAAGATGTCACTTACTCTAACAATTATCTCATCCCGCTGTATACCCTCGACCTTTTAATACACGTTAGACTTCATATTATATAGATATGTATGTATGTATGTATGGTTTCCGGGATATGTCAAAAAAATCTCGCACAAATGTAATAATGTGGAATGTAAGGGTGCTCGAATTAATGTAGCAGGGGACGTACACGTATATAAATATAATATATATATTGGCGATTTGAAAAACAGAACGAGTCATATTATATGTATGTATATCGATAATTTTATCGTATTTTAAAACTTTTATTCGTAACAATCTTGTATCGACGTTCAAGTCGTTTAGATTATAAAAAGTTTGTCCCATATTATTTGTGTAAGCAATCAAGAAAATGTAAACATACCGTCGTATGTGACATTAAAGAGCCTGTGTGAGTGTGATTTCTATTGTTATTATTATTACCTTTTTTTAATTCCGTTAAATAAGACTATTAAAAAGATTCAAATTTTTTTTTTAAACATTTGAAAGACTTTGCATGATAAAAAAAATGTACAAATCCAACATGCAATATTCCCTAATTCCTGATAATTTTTTTATTTACTCATGTTGACCATTTATATTTATAGAAAAACCGATAAAATGGACTTGTTTGTTCATTCATTTTTAAAGTATGGAATTACAGCATGTTTTTAGACATAACAATTACACAAAAAGTATGTTTAATTGAAAGTAAACCTTTTCTATATATTATTTATTAAACACTATTTTGTGTACATATGTGCTTAACAAGCATAATACTGAGAAAATTAATTAAATAAGTTATTACTGTTTTATTTTATATCGGTTTTACATATAAGCCTAATTGAAAATGAATATATATCATTTATTCAGAGGTGTCACTTTAATTCAGCCGGTATAAATTAATACGTTTGATAAGTGGAGCAATAAATTAATGTATTTTTATGATTATTGTTTAAATTTAACATAATTTAATTATTGCAAATATTGAAGAAAACAGTTTTAAGCTTCCCTTTGTTATTATTAGATTAATAATGAAATTAAACATTTAAATTCAGTCATGTTAATACCTACATGTTAAACATGAGCTCAATATCGCGTATTTATTATTTTTTGTTTTATTTAATCATATTATGTTCTTCATGTGTATTACGTAAATTAATGAACAATACTCAAATGTTCATTAAAAATTAAAAAAAGAAATTTAACAAAAAATGTCTTATTTTATTGCGTAACTCCCGTTTAATATTTCTCTTTTTATTTTACAAGCAAACATATTGAAAAATAATCCGTTTATCGGAGCATAAAAAAAGCTTTTACCTACATAGTTGGTTATTGCTTTGAAAAATACACGTTGAAAAATAAACGCAACAGTTTGTTTTTTATGATATGATTATATTGTTTTCCTTAATAATATAAATCAATTGTGATCATCTTACAAACGAACTTACACATATTCATTAATCAATAAACGATACAAAATAACGAAAATTGCGAATATGACAATACAACGGAAGAAAAAGAAAAGGAAGCACAAGTCAGACGTGAGTTATTTTTCGTTAATTCAAAATAGACACTTACTTTATTTAACAATTTGATATTAGACAAATTAACAAAAATCTAAATATTTTCAAACTTAGATTTACTATTATTATGTGCGGATCAAAAAACTCAATTTTTTTTTTTTAATCTAAAATCATATTTTACTGTGTATAGTAAAATATTTGTAAATTGTAAGACTTAGAAAAATAATAAATAAATTCAAAAAAACATGATTCAATAATAAATTATAAATATTGAAGGGCTTTAAATGGTGTAAACTTTAATTACATTAAAAATCTAGTTATAGACATTGTATTTATTATTTAACAATTATATACAATATAAGCTTAATATGACTTAATTTAAGTTTCCTCTATTTTCACTAATATAATGTAATATATTATTATTTACTGATAAATATCCCAATCACAAAAATATGTAACGATAAAAATAACGATTGACGCAGCAACGATAGTTACTCGCTCAAGAGACTACAAGCTTTCGCAAAAGAAAAAAACAATTTTCTCAACGGATATGTAGCTACTTTTACGACCTAGAGTTAAAAAAAGAAAGAAAAAGCGCTATCGGTAATCAATTCTGATGGAATCATGAGTATGTAAGCTTAACCGAAGCATGTATTTGAAATCAACAAAAAGCGCTAACACGTCTGACTCGAGCGACGTATACCTATAACACGAGTCTCGCATACATCGTTCGTTGCATCGTTTTTTTCCAGGCAAAAACGATTGTTTACGCTTGTTTTCAATTTTTTTAGTTCATTTAAACTAATGTACCCATAAAACAGCGTAGGAGTTGATGACGACAAGTACAGATAGAGTTGAAGGAATTGAGTGAGAGATAATTGTGGGACTGTAATAACGATTCTACTTTATCTCAAGATAAACTTCGCGGCGCACAATTTTCATTTTAACAATATTCATTCGTTTGTATGTATATATTTATATATATATTTTGTTTTATATATAATATTTATATGCAATTATACAACTCTTGTGTATGTAATTGTTTATATATTTATACGTCGGTTATACATTTTTTTTAATTACAGCGCTCCATCCGCGCGATTCGATTATAACTTTTTTTTTTAACTTTGTACAGGCTTCGGCTTTCTGACGCGTATGCACTTTCAATTATTGATATAATTGTTTTATTTTTCTCGAGTTTTTATTTATCAAATTCATATGCTCAATTTATAACTTTTGCAACGTTTTCTCGATAGTCGATTTTTCAGTCGATACAAAAACATTAAAAGAATCTTTCGACGTAGCAGTTATTAAATCGAGTTTCTTAAATCAACGTTGCTGTTCGCTTTTCTATCTGAAACTACGCATTTATATATTTATATTGAGATTCGTTTAGCAAACTTAAATCGTTGAATCACTCGAGTCGAATTACAATTTTGAAAATGTATCGAAAAAGAATTGACAAGCGCCAAAAGTTGTTGCGAACCGATTGAAGGGCCGACGTTATGTGAAAAAGAAAAATGAGGAAACAGAGTATTGAACAGCAACTTACTAGGCTAAGACATTACAGTTATACTTAATGAAAATGTACATCTCGAAATCGACACCACGAAACCAGCATAATCAACCACATTATTACTCCTATTTCAACACACAAAGGTATAGCCATTAAAAAAAAAATTATGTCGACGTAAAATTAACAACGAACAAGCGCTTATTTACATTTCAAACAAAACGTAATCTTACACTTTTCTTCATTCTCTATATTCGCGCGAACTTGCACACTGTCCTCTGACTTTCCTACATTTTTACTTTGCATCTTGTTCATTACTACGTAAGTTCATAAATAAAGTTATAATAAAAAAAAAGAGAGAAAAAAAAATATATGCCAATTCATATCTAGCAAAATTAATGTTCACACGCACGGTTTTTTTCAAGTCTTATTGTTTCTTGTTCCTTGGGTATAAATCGCAAATAAAGTAGATAAAAAATAATGAGGTAAGACGTGCTAATTAAATTAACTACAAACTGACCTCATTGATGCCGTATTCCACGTGCTCAACGGACCTAATACTGTCCACTGTCTAGGGTCGACTTTATCTTGCTCGTTATTTCGTAAGCTAATCTCATCTTCGACGCAAAACGCTCGTCCTCTTAAACTTTGTCCTACGCGGTAACAAATGGTTTTCAATATAATTATAACCTACACACATGGGAAGGCTCTCGTTCTCTCTCATTTTTACTTTACTTAGTGCAATTCTGGTTGAAAGCTTAAGGGTAAACGTGAAATTTCATTTTTTTTTTTCAATAACACTTCTGTTGCACTTTCACGGAAAGCTACTCCGTTTAGCTAGTTGTACTTCGGTAAAGTACGCGAAGATTATTTTGTATTTAGGTAAAAAATAAGTTAGAGCTGATGTAAAATGCCCTGCTTAGTCGATTAAAATTGGTCCACCAGCAGGTCACAAACCTCTACAGAGATTGATTCCTTGCTTGATCTTACTGTTAATCGATACATCTAGACAAAAAATTTACATTATTAGAATTTAAATGTAGATTAATTTAATAATTTTTTAATTGCTATTTTAATAGTACCTGAGCTTGTTTATTAGGTTCCAGACGTAACAAACAGCCAACTTGCTGGGCTCTCATGTGTACGATACCAGCGCATACAAAGTTATCGGGATTAGGATCAATACCATCTAAGAGTTGCATGCCGAAACCTTGCAACTTTGTGCGTACCTGCGCCAAGTCCATGGGTGTTGTGGCTTTAAATATTTTTTGCGATCTTTGTTGATTAACTCTGAAATACAATTTTGTTAATTTATACAATGTAAAACGATTTTAATCTTTAAATGGTAGAATTTTGAATAACTTACCCTCCAAGATTCTTCCACCTTGCAAAGAATGATTCACCATTCATTTCCGTCGGTTCAAAGAATTTATTTATTGTCAATGGTAACTTCATATTTATTTTTTGAGGTAGATTGTTATACAAGAAAGTAATAATTACACTAGGTGCATCTAAATATAATAAGATATGTTAAAATAAATAAAATAATTTTGATATATCATAATTAAACAGAAAATATATATTTACCTGTATAATCATCAACACACTCAGCATTGATCAACTGTTGAATCTGAGCACCAGCTTCTAAGACAGAATCTACAGGTTTGACTTGCACAGCTAATTTTATCTGATTTTCATCAGACCAAGATATTTGAGGTTGAAAATTAAGAAGGGCTTGTTGCGTCTTATTTCCATAAAATAAGCCAATACGTCCTAGATTTTGTCTAAATTCTGACTTCACTCCGATTTGAATGAGATCATTTTCAAAAAGCACTCCATTATTTTTACAAACAAATCTATAATAAATTGAAAATTTAGTAAAATTGAAATTCTTTCAATACATATCAAAGGAAAATGGAAAAATTTACTTCTTTGCATTGTAGGTAGCTTGAGTTCCATTAGTTGCTGCCTTGTTTGATTGGTTGTAGTAATCTCCTAAAACATCGAACAGCACGCCTGTATTACCTCCTGGCTGTGAAGATGGTGGTGTTGAGAGACCCAGCAAATCTGCGGACGTATTGTTTGTAATAGCTGATACGGCAGTTGCTGTTGTTTCAGAATGATGATTAGTATTTGGTGCTGGACTTTTGCTTTCGCGAATTTCGTTTTCTGGTACACGACCAGGCTTTTTCTTCTTTAGCACTGCCAAAATGGAAGATTCTCGTTCTGGGAATGCCGGCATTTCTTCAAGAACAGTTGCCTAAAGTTGAAAAGAATATTTGTAAGTATAATAATTAATTTTTAATTTTAAATTACATAAATAATTAAAAATAAATTACTAAAAAATTACTCACTAAAACGTCAGTAGATGCAATGATACTAAGTTGCAAGTATTCGGAAGCTCTTTGCTGAAGTTCAGCATCAGCACTGCGCAAATTGCTATCTTGTCTAAATACATCTTGAATCTGACCTCTAATTTCGGGAAAGAGATTAACGAATTTAATGTACGTTGATAAGAGCAACGCTCGAGTCATGGGAGAACACAAATGATACTACAATAGGAAAACAATATTTTTATATTTAAAAAAAATAATATTATTTTAATATATAACAACTTTTATAATCAATATTTACTTTGGAATGTAGAAGTTGAAACTGCACAGCAGGCGATGAACGCTGATCACCGGCAATCAGATTACCAAACTCTCCGAGAATGTAACCGCCAACTTTAACCATGTTTTCGTGACAGGCTGGAGCTTGCAATGCCTAACGAACAAAATAGCTGCATCAATTGCTTAAATTGAAAAAATTATCATTACTTAAATTATTGAATACAAGACGCACCTCAAAGACCGTTTTTGCAGCGTAGCCTTGAACGTCATCTCTATTTATGACGATCTGAATAACACGGTACCAGACTTCTTCGGACACGTAATCACCAGCTATCCTGATTAGATTGAGAATAACGTCAACGTACCAAGTGTAGTCGGTTGCGTACTTTTCGGCGAGTATCGCAACCTTTAGCACCATTTCTTCTCGAATGGAATAATCTGCAGTCTCAAGATAGTTGAGCATTTCTTGAACGATTTCTTCAGCATTGCTCTTGTCGCACATAGCATACAGTAGGTCAACTGCCTGCTGCCGCACTGACACATCCTTCTCCATCTTCATCGATAAAATAACGACTTCCTGGTGCTTCTTCACAGCCTCGTGTGAGAACTCTGAAGTCGCAAGATGGCACATCGACTCAAGGGCTAGGTAACGTAAATTTGTTTCGCGGTTCGAAAGAAATTGGCCGAGCTGGTTGCAAGCGCGCACCAGCAGGTTCGGTTCACTGTCGTTATGGATGATTAAGCTAATAGCCTCAAAGAGTACGGCATTTTTCGCGTTGGAATGCTGAACTTTCTTGGATTTTGGTGGTTCCTGAGTTTTGTTTAGTATTGTCTCAAGACATTCATTAAGTCTACCTCGAACACCAGGATCTTCCGCTGTGTTATCATAACGTAAAATAAGTCATAAAAATTAAATCAATGAAACATAAACATAAAATGCTAATCTAAGTATCTACCTGGAGGGGTATAATTTTGTAGAAGCCGTAATAGTTTAACAGACAACCAGGGAGCAGGGACAAAATAATATGTATAATCTTGAAGATCTGTATAACTTGATGTAACAATCTAAAAAAGTATTATAATTTAAATACATAATTTTAGAAGCTTCAATAAATTGTATGCATATTTAACAGATTTGTCAATCTTACCCTACTCAAGCGTGAAACAGCAAGACTAACGCATCCCTTGTATTCATCAGGATTTCTTTTAACTAATGCGTCGATTAAAGAAGCAGCTGCTGTAACTACTCCTAAGTGTTGATCATTTAGCAGATGAATAATACGAGAGGTCCATTCTCCATCCGTAACCACTTCTGGTGCAGTTCGGAGAAGTCGTAAAAGGCATAGAGCGGCACTTTGTTTCACGACGTCCATAGTATCTCTATAAATAACATTTTTTAAATTTAAATTATAAAATTCATTAAAATATATTGTCAGCTTAGAATATGTTTATTGATTTATTAATTACTCAAAATTCATATTTTACTAGAAAAAAAGTTAAAAATATTAATTACCCTGACACAAGAAGCTTTGGAATTTCCTTTCCAAAAGCCTCAGCCATATCTTTACTTCCAATATTTGCAATACATTGTAAAGCTAAATTAACATGTATTGGATTACGAGAACTAAGATCATTTTTGATACTCTGGATAATTAATTTAATCAAATCACTATTTGTATTAACTAAGACTGATATGAAAAGATATCCCTGAAAATAAAAAATTGTTATTAGTTAAAAAAAAGTGTAATTAAATTACAAAATATAATATATTTTTTATAATACGTACAATTTGTTTTTCTGAATACTTATTGGAGGAAAGCAGGTTAACTGCTTCCATATGCCCAAAATCAATGTCATGGCCAAGCAAGAAAATAAATAGTAATTTGCAGACATATTTTTTCTTTTGATAACCATCTAGGGTCTTATCGCCTTTAAATTTACTTCTAATATTTGCTAATTCCTTGTTTATCCTTTTTATCTCAGCTTCTTTGCTTTTACCTAAAACACAAATCAATTATAATTAAATAATTTGGAATTTTTAAGGATTTTATTAATATGAAAAGCATTTGGAATCCATAAACTGTGAGTTCGATTCCAAGCGTACGTTAGTCAAGCATTTTAAATTATAATACGTTTTTTGGTATCAAAAAGGCTTAAAAAAACATTGAGCAATTCATCATAAGTATAGGAGACTGACGATTTCAGCACTACATGGCAGTCCGCCACTTGGCCTATTGTCAAACTGATTATATGTCTAGATGTATATTTTACTAAACATGGATATTATTTTTAAAAAATTTTTTTTCTACCCTTTTTTTACATTGAGCATATTTAACATGTTCAAAATCGCGCAATAATTTAATAAAGAAATGCAAGAAACCAAACTTACAACTTCTAGATTGCTAAAGGAGTCATTGCAGACCCCCAAATATAAATATATATATAAAAAATAAATTTATTTTAAAAAACGTCAGTAAATGAAAGATCTCAGACATTTCAATAGTAAAATATAGTGAATGTTTCATTGATTTGATATTGAGTCAACTTATGCTAAAACTGAAAAAGGATTGCTTTATCAGTGAGATAGGCTTATATCAAAACTCCGCCCCCAATTCCTATACTTTGCATGTTGGTTCTCATAATATTCTGCCTTGACTGGAAAGCCTCAATGACACATTTTTATCTCTCAAAGCTATTCAGTTGTCAGTAAGTAATTAGTACATATTCAAATAGTAAACGAATTAAGGGTTTTACTTTATCTCATATTTAAATTCTTTATGATGATCTTAAAAATTTGTACTTTAGAAAAATGCAATTACTTAATTGTATACAATATTTAAAATTTTACAATAAAAACATACTAGTTTTTTTCAATTGTATTTTCATAATGTTGCATCATCAACTTTAGCAAAACATACTTTAAATAGATTCAAATTTGTTTTAATTATATTGTTATATAATTTATTTATAGCAAAAATATAGTTGTACAGGCAGTATTACTTTTATTATTTTCTTAAGTAATTCCAAACTATGATCATCCAAGCTGTGACTTAATACTCAACTAAATAATTATTTTTTATAAAATCAGCATATACTTACAATTCCTGATATCTGAGATAAAGACAGCAAGACCACGCATGCCATCTCCTCGAACAGCTGGCATTTTAGTTTGTTATTGTAAATCCACCTAATAGAAAAATGAATTTGTTTTAATGGTACTATAACTTATTTGCTAGTATTAATAGTTTTAATAACAATAAATAATTGACATATATGATAAAATAAACTAATTCTTGGATTTATGTGTTTGAAAATTTATAGTTATTTTTTTATTGAATTGCTCAAACTTTCAGACTATTTACTATTCTCTAGATTAAAACTTTAATTACTTTTAACAAGTATTAAGCTGTAGAGCTCCGACAGATTTCTTGTCTACTGTTGTACTGGTTGTCATTTTAGTTATTAAAATGCTGAGATTGCATGTAACTTTCAGCTAAATATAAAAAATATTTTTTGCAAAACTTTGAAAAGTAAAAAAATAATAATAAAAATATAATTATTACAAAGACATATTTCAATTGTGTAGTTTTATAAATTTTATTAAAAGGAATAACTATTTATAATAAATAAGTAAACAAATTATTGTTTGCATTTATAATTACATAGAATAACAAACAAAACTCAAAGATTTCAAATTGCATTTAAAAATAATAATGACTTAAAAACCCATCTATCAACCAGTAATCAATAACAAGAAGCAGAAGAACACTGCACAAGTGTCTCTCCAATCCTGCCTACTAATATCCAAAGTAAAATCAATCAAAAGTAATTCAAAATAAAAAAAGAAGACAGCCTATTGCTTCAGCATTTTTCTCATTATCATTCTCAATCACTACTTCATCCGCAAACTCGTCTCAAGTGTACCAGTACAGCCTGCACGCAGGCCCGACTCCGAATTCCGACGGCAGCTTCGACCAATATTCCCTTTCCCCTCCTCCTCCTCCTCTTCCTCCTCTTGCAAGGCCTCTCTTGCACTCACGCGACTCCGAAAAGTGCTAAGACTATATATGTAATTGTGTATGAGTAGGACACCACAGCAGAGATAAGAAACTCGCCGACTTTACTCACTCGAGGTAGAGGTGCCCGCTGGGGCACTGTTACAACTGCCAAGAGTATAACGTCTTGCCTTTTTGACAGCGGCTCGTGGCGGTGCAGTAAGCTGCTGCAGGCGGCCTGTGTGTCAAGCGGGTCATCGACTGCGGGGCAAGAGGAGGTGGCGGGAGGGACGGTCGGTGGAGACGCGCGCGAGAGCGAGCCACGGCGGTGCTCGTCGATATACGAGGAAAGGAGCGAGACGGGCTGCGCCCTATCGGCTATCTTTTACTAGCAATGCTTACTTGCACTTGCTGTGGTATGTGTGTGTGTGTGTAAGTACAAATAGGCAAAAAAAAAATTATTTATACCTATATAATAATTATACACACGCCGTACTATCATGAATGAGTGCGCGAGCGAAGTGAGAGAGTGGAGGAATCGATCGCGCCCTTATTCGCTTACTCTCTCTCTCTCTCTTTCTTGCAAGCGTGATCACCACGCGTGCGCTTATATGATAGGAATATAGAAAACGCAGCTTCAACAGAGAGATAACCGGAGCAAGAACGCGGAGTTACGAAGAGAGAAGACGGCTTCGAGACCGGCTATTTGCTCCTTTTTATCTCTATAGCCCTCTTCCCACCCGATTCAAGGCTCTTGCAGCCGGCTTGTGTGTATAAGGAACGACTTGGACACCAACGACCGGCTGCTTCTTGGAGTCTACTTGGAATGTCGCGAGCTTGCGTGTTTGCATGGGGGGCGGTGGATGGAGGGGAGGGGGGAGAAAGATGGATGTAATGTATATACTTATTATAATATGTGAGTGTACTCACGAGGCAAAATACGAAGAGGGCGGACCTGCTGGAGCGTTGGGTGGTGTCCTGTGCTCCGGAATCGAGAGAAGCCTGTACGTGTCGTCTCGGGGCGTCGCGTCGCTCTTGCTTTCTTTCTCTCTGCAGCACTGATCTTGAGAGAGGGGGGAGGAGCACCTGCTGCAAGAGGGGTCCCGGGAGAGGGACGGGAAGCAACCGGCGGAGTCCTGGACGAAGGGGCGGTGGCGGCTGCTGCTGCTGCTTCTGCTCCTGGTCGATGTGTACTGCTCCTCTGCAATCGGAGCTCCGTTTTTTCCCTCCCTCTCTTACAGGACTTATATTCCTTGAAAACTTTTTTGGCTTGGTGTGGTTGGTGTTTCGACTCCGAATTTCTTAGTTAGCGAGAGCCGCTGCGGTAGTCTGCGCGGCCGCTGTCGCCATTTGCACGACCGGGTGTACGACGGACACACGCGCGCTGCTGCACACACGATATTATTATGATGACGGTCAGACTTATTGCTTGCTCTCTCTCTCTCTCTCTCACACTCTTTCTCTGGATGGTGTAGGAGAGACACTCACAGGGACAGGTCGACACTGAGAGAGCCGCGGCGGGAAATATGTGTGAGCAGCCCACTGATGGGGATGGGGCAGCAGCAGCAGCCTGCGTAAATCGTGTCTCTTCCCTCTCACTTGCCTCCCACTCTCTCAGTACAATACAATTCGTACACTTATATACATATGTAGATTGTGCCTGTTTCTGTTTGTTCGTCTGAATGCCTGAAGTACAACGTGGAGAGCTGCGATCCTGCGTGTGTGTAAAGTAACGTCCTTACCGCGACGACTTGTCGACGTCGCCGTTTTACTCCTTTTACCCGTTGAGCCGATAGGCACACATACACATATATGTATGTTGTATATGCACTAAATCACAGCTTATAAAACGGACAAAACGGTTTATTTGCTTTTTCTACGCGAGCTTTGACGTAAAAGCGCCTGCATTATACAGCGACTATTCAGGTATTCGGACCGACAGTTTCCGTTATCTTTCCGTATTCAACGGTAATTCGGGGTCAAGATCAATCAAGTTTCCGTAAATGTCCGTTAAGGCGCGAAAGTAACATACCAATTATAAATTTAAAAAATGTATACGACTTCGAAATTATTAGACTTTGAAAAACTAATGAATGTAAATGAGGTGATCAAAAAAAGTTTTTTGATGTTTTATTTAAAAAATTGTCTTTAATACCAATAAAATTTAATTAATTTTATTTATATATGTACATGTGTGAATAAATTGAAACATTTCATTTTATCAAAATATAAATGTCTTTGTTCAATTTCAAATTGATTATAGTGTTTAAATTAATTTGTTGCAACCTACTTGTAACATACAAAACAGTAAAATGAATGCATAAATAAAAAAAGACAAATGAAAAACAGAGCAAAAAAATTTTTGATTTACATATACACACGTTTGTTGAACAAATTTCTACCATTGTGGAATTCCAAACTTATCAACTCGTTTTGCTTGAGCATCTAAATCTATTTGAACTTTCTTCCTCATGTAAAAAATTGGACAGTCTCGGCTAAAAGAATAACGCGTTGATTTTTTCATAAGCAAAATATATTAATAATCATTATATCAAAAAGGTAGTAAGGGTTCAAGTGATTACCTTGTACAAATAACTTCTTGATGAAGACTACCCTGGCATCTTTGACACTCAGCCCACAATCTGCAGAACTTTTCTTCCAACTTTCTCATACTATATACTTCATTTTGAATGATTTCCGGCTCTTTTTGTTCGCAATATTCACAGAGAGCTTTGGACTCTCGATTGGTTGGTAGTACAGCCTTGCAACCCAAGCACGATTCTTTTTTACGAGTGAAAGCTACCATAGCACCCACCTTGGAGGTGGCAACTGATTTTGTACGCGTATGTTCTCCTTTGAGCAACAACGACTCAGCCTTATCGCCAAGAATTGGCTCAAAAATTCGCACAAGTGGTTTAGATAACTGGTTTTCTAAATAATAATTTGTGTCTATGGGTACGTTATTCTCCAGCACGTAAATTGGATCCTCGGCTTTTTGATAGGCCGGCACTCCTTTTGGCCCACTTATGATCACGTAAGGGATACGGTCGCCAAGCTTGGGTGCTGTGCCGGCGTCGCGTTTTTTCATTTTTGCCGCAAGCTCAACGTGAGCTTGCTTTGCCGCATAGTCCGTCTTAGTCAGCTCCTTTGTAACTACCAGTTGGGAAATATCAATGCGATTGCAGAGTAGATCACTGATTACTTGCTTTGCATAATCCATAGCATCCTCGGGATTTCTGTCAATTAATAATTTTTGCAAGCATGTATTCATCATGTTGGCTACCAAAGGACAATTGTCGCGTCGTACCGTTTCCAAGCCTTTACAGTCCATTTTGTCGTACTTGTCAGGTCGAGTAAAATACAGACCAGCGTATCGTTTCTTGTTTATCAGAAGATAAGGGAAATAAACTTTTTCAAATTCTAACTTGATAGGCTTAATAAATTTCGACGTAACATATTCAGCTGCTTCTTTGCCAAGTTTCATTGCATCTTCGATATCCTTAACTCCAAATTTAACCATTACCGAGTCGGTATCACCGTAGATAACTATAGCATCGTGATCATAGCCATTTTCTTTTCGGTAATGTGATTCTACTTCCATCTTCGTCTTTTCTATCATCGTGCGTCCATAAGCGGTAACGCTCTAAAAATAATAAAAATTCATGAGATTTTAAATTTTGTCTTTGAGATAATGATTTTCAAGTATAATTCTGTCATTTTCTACTCACGCTTGATATTTCTAAACATGGCAGTTTCCCTTGCTGAGCACCGGTGAAACCATACACAGAATTGGCTGAGACTTTTAAAGCATATTGTCGACCGTCTAGTACTTTTTGTTTCAATGGATCTGTTTCTTTTTTTAACTCTGCCTTAGCTGCTTTTCTCGCAGATAGTAAATGTTCTAAAATTTCTGGTAGTATTCCTTTTCTTACATTACTTTTGACAAACATACTATTGACAGGAGTTTTGGTAACATTGTCATTTGAAACGTTATATTGATTTTGTGACGATGGATTTAAAAGTGTTGTATAACAAATATTATGAGCCATGATTATACTTGGATACAGAGAACTAAAATCTAATGTAGCAATGGGATCGTTGTAATACCCGCGAAGAGGTTCAATTACTGTAGCTCCTTCAAATTGTTCATCTGATCCTTGTCCATGGTGTACTGGTATTAAATATCCTCTCTCAATTGTCTAAGCAAAAATATTAAGTTTTTTTTTATTTACTCTAATCTGGTCATAATTTTATTGATAAATATTAATCATAAAAACATATTATATTAAATTTAGAAAAAAATTTATAAATATAAATGCAAGCACAAATGATACCTTTCTTAGTAATTGTGATACCACTTTTATTTGTTGACCTCTGGTCAGCAAACTAGAAAGAGATACTCCTGTTACTCTAGCCATCTCCATGTATATAATAATACACATAAGTTTATCTAATAGCCTTAAAGGTAAATATGCATCTTTCAAACAGTATACTGCTAAACGCCTTCTTGTTTGAGCATCTCCATTTTGTAAATCAGTAATAATACTATGATGAACATCTTCTTTTTGTTCTTGTAAAAAATGATAACTCACAGCGTTTAAGGTGTAAGATCTTAATTTATAATCCCTTACCAAGACCTGAAACATGAACAGAAATATTATTTTTGTTTTAATTATTAAAAATGAAAAAATAATGTTTCTCTTAAAAAAAGTGCAAAATGCAACTCTATTTTTTAAATATTTGAGGCTTATTTGAAGAAAACAAAACGTACCCCTAAGTTACAAATAATAGTTGTACAATTCATAAATAAAAATTTTTAAATTCTAAAATTTTTATTCTTCTTACAATGAAAGTCAATAAGTACTTGGAATTTAAAAATTCAAGAAAGATTTTGCCCATTATTTTGGATTCTCAAAATGAGGTGCATAATTAAACTTCGTATTTAGGGTTGTAATAAAAATAATTACCAAGAGCAAATCAAAAGGTACACGTCCTTCAAAGTTAACCGATTTATTTTCTCTTCTACCCATTTGTTTGCTCTGTAATACTGTACTTTTTATGACAGACTTGATATTTTTTATTCTGCCCAGATAACTGAAAAATCTAACATTCAAGTGTTGCGCTCTATTAATTAAATATGGAAAATCAAAATTGTTTATGTTATAACCAGTAAATATATCAGGATCCAATTGACGAATGAAATCAGCCCATTTCTGTAAAAATTACACATTTATTAAAATGATTTTAAGAAAAATTTTCACAAACATTATTAAATACCTCCAGCATAGTGCTCTCTTTATCATAACTTAGTACTTGACAGCCAACAATTGGTGCACATGAATTTAAAGTAAAAATATTTCGTAAAAATGGTTCACTTTCACCTTGTAAAATTACCATATTGGCAATCTGAATAACTGGATCGTGATTAGGTTCAGGAAAAATACCTGCAGCAAAATTCATATTATATTATTTCATTTTAATTTTTAGTGCATTAGATTTAGAGCTAAAATGATAACTATGTAAAAAAAAAACTACTAGAAAGTTTGAAAGAATTTTTACCTTTACGACCAGCACATTCAATATCAAAGCTAAGAATTCGAAATGGAGCAACTTTGGACCACTCTCCTTCAGGAGCATGGGCAATAAGTTGATCCCATGCAACATCGACTTCCAATTGGCATCTACTAATCAGTGGTAAATTATGGCCATCTTTTCCTCTTAATTTCCATTTTTTTGGCTGTAATTCTATCCATGAACAGCCCAACATATGTGTATCAGCCATAAACCTAAAAATACAAATATATAGTTACAAACATTTCAAGAACAATTAATTAAACTAATCGTGGTAGTGATTAGTAATTATGATAGTAATGATTTGTACCTAATATCAAAATCAATATTGCTTTCAAAAGCAGTATATTTATGATCTAAAATTGCATATATAATTTCAGTTTCCAATAATCTCTTACAAGGTGCAATTAGTTTTGGTAAGGCTACTGTTACTTTTAAGAAAAGACTTTTTTTATCTGCAGTAAAGCCAAATACTGTTTGACGTTCAACTATTTCCACTGCTAAAACAAAATCTTGAATATTTTCATTATTGTTTGATACACCTTTTTTCATGGCATTATTTAAAGCTTCCTGCAATAAAAGTAATTTATTATGACTTTTTCTAATAGCTGCAAAAGTACAAAAATTATTTTCAAACCTTAAATGGTCTACAGTGAGAATCATTAAATGATGGATGAGCAGATACAAAGAAATAAGGACTGAAACCATGGACGTGACAACAAACAGAATTTCCTTGTTCTGTTACACCATAC